>SJYX01022805.1:364823-380431 GCA_006410675.1 Oreotragus oreotragus | reverse complement strand
TGTTTCCCTATCTATTTGCCATGAAGTGATGGGACCAGATGCCATGATCTTAGTTTTCTGCATGTTGAGTTTTAAGCCAACATTTTCACTCCCCTCTTTCACTTTCATCAAGAGGCTCTTTAGTTTGTCTTTGCTTTCTGCCATAAGGGTGGTGTCATCTGCATATCTGAGGTTATTGATGTTTTCTGGCAATCTTGATTCCAGCTTGTGCTTTTTCCAGCCCAGCATTTCACATGATGTACTCTGCATATAAGTTAAATAAGCAGGGTGACATTATACAACTTTGATGTACCCCTTTCCCAATTTGGAACCAGTCCATTGTTCCATGTCCAGTTCTAACTGTTGCTTCTTGACCTGCATCCAGATTTCTCAGGAGGCAGGTCAGGTGGTCTGCTATTCTCATCTCTTGAAGAATTTTCCACAGTTTATTGTGATCTACACAGTGAAAGGCTTTGGCATAGTCAATAAAGCAGAAAGATATATTTTTCTGGAACTCTCTTGCTTTTTCAGTGATCAAACAGATGTTGGTAATTTAATCTCTGGTTCCTCTGCCCTTTCTTTCTTTCTTTTTTTTTAAGAGCTTCCATTTTACTTTATTTTACTTTACAGTACTCTATTGGTTTTGGCATACATTGACATGAATCTGCCACGGGTATACATGAACTCCTCTGCCCTTTCTAAATCCAGTTTGAACCTCTAGAAGCTCATAGTTCACTTATCGTTGAAGCCTGGCTTGGAGAATTTTGAGCATTACTTTACTAGCATGTGAGATGAGTGCAATTGTGTGGTAGTTTGAGCATTCTTTGGCATTGCCTTTCTTTGGGATTGGAATGAAAACGGACATTTTCCAGTCCTGTGGCCACTGCTGAGTTTTCCAAATTTGCTGGCACATTGAGTGCAGCACTTTCACAGCATCATCTTTGGGATTTGAAATAGCTCAACTTGAATTCTATCACCTCCACTAGCTTTGTTCATAGTGATGCTTCCTAAAGTCCACTTGACTTCGCTTACCAGGATGTCTGGCTCTAGAGTGATCACACTATTGTGGTTATCTGGGTCATGAAGATCTTTTTTATATGGTTCTTCCGTGTATTCTTGCCACCTCTTCTTAATATCTTCTGCTTCTGTTAGGTTCATACCATTTCTGTCTTTTTTTGAGCCCGTCTTTGCATGAAATGTTCCCTTGGTATCTCTAATTTTCTTGAAGAGATCTCTAGTCTTTCCCATTCTGTTGTTTTCCTCTTTTTCTTTGCATTGATCACCGAGGAAGGCTTTCTTATCTCTCCTTGCTATTCTTTGGGTCTCTGCATTCAAATGGGTATATCTTTCCTTTTCTCCTGGCTAATTATTTTAGTTGATTTGATTTGTTTTACTTCTAAATTAATTGAGTCTTAGGCAGGTAGGATAAACCAAAGCTTGTGAGTTTTGTGCCACTGGCATGTGACTTTAAGCACTGCTTTGTTCTGTTTAATTCTTGCGTGGCCTCACTGAAGTGTCAGTAAGTCATGAATATTCACAGGAGTGCATGTGGGAGTAACTCATTTTGGAAAAAATAAGCCGACATGTAGCACATAAAATTTTTATTCTTTTGAGGCAATTTCCCAACCTATGTTCCAAAGACACATTTTGTGAAATATTAATAGATATTATACTCAAAAAAAGGATTCTTTGGTTCAGTAAGTTTGAATATGAAAAATAAATGGGCTTCACTACTCCAGAAATTTTAGAGCCTTTAGTGTGTTAATATACATTGTGAATTTCCAGAACACTGTATACTGTGCTTCTCAAACTTATTTGACAATGATAACTTTAGAAATGTATAGCCATTGTCCTCTTGGGACATTCCATTTTACTATATGACTGATGATGTCTTGTGCAATAGATTCTGTGTGTGAGATGCCCCCAACAAAGGGTTCTCCATCAGAAGAGAAACACTCTTAAAAGTAGGTAGATAGTTATATGTATAGATATTTATGGTTTACAAACCATGTATGTGTGATGAAAGCAGTAGCTTATTTCTGTGCATTGATGAAACTTCTGGTTTATTTTCTTAAGCTCTTTACCATGTTCTGCTGCTGCTGCTAAGTCGCTGGGAAAGCTTAAATGTAAATAGCTCTGATTTTACTTTAGAAAGAGCTCTTTCAGCTCTGTGGCTGGACTCCTCCCACTTGATTCCTCTCTCCCTTTGCAGCCTTTTGCTTTTTGTTAATGCTCCCCTCTTTCCTCTTCTCCAGCTGCTCCCTCTCTCTGTGATTAGATGTGGACAAGAGACAATCTCTGTGAAGATGGCAAAAGCAGGCAGAGGGGGAAAGGCTTGACAAAGAGAGCACAGAGAAGAGGATGGGGAGTTATGGACAAGGGCAGAGGAGAGGAGCGTGGCAACCACAGGCCTCTAACAGTCATCTCTAAACATTTACACTTCGTCATTTCTCCTTGTGGGCAGATGGGGATCGAGTGGCATGCAGATCCTGTAAACCCAGAGATCAGAAATGTTCCCAAATTGCAGGGGATAGTTTGGCAACAAAGAGGAACATTGTCATCTTTGTTGCTATGCAATGAAGACTATTTGGAAGTTGCTCAGGAAAGTTCTAGCCAGACAAGCTTTTCCTTTTTGGTTGTCACGTTCCCTACCATTAGATTCTATGCATTTAAAGTTTCATAGAAAGAAAGAATGAAGCTATAGTTGACCTTCTGGAGACATTCTCACTGCATTGCTAAGAATGAGGGAAAGGGGTGTGAAGGGAAGGAATAGGCTCCAAAGCTTGGAAAATCACTGATGGTTGGATCAGTGGAACATAAGAAACTGCAGACAGAAGTGAGCAGACTTCAAAAGGAAACTTTTCTTAGGGTGCTTTACTTAGGATTATATTCAGATGTGAGGGACAGAAACCCCAAGGTAACAATGGTTTAAATAAGATAATTTAATTTCTCTTTTCTGGAAGTGTGGATAGACAGTCTGGGGCTGGTATATTGCATGGCACACCATATATATTTTCTATTAGAGGCAGGGCTTTGACCTCATACTCCAAAATACTAACATTAGCATCGTAGGCAAGAGGATGGAGAAAGGAATGAAGAAGAGAGAGCAAAGGAAACAAAGATCAGTCATGTGCTCTCCTTCAGAAAGGCTACTGGAATGGCCATCCAACATTCTGCTCACATCCCATGGGCTGCAACTGGTATTAGCCAATACCAAGCTGCAGGAGACTCTGAGGAATTCATTCTGTATTTGGGGCAGCCACTTGTCCAGTCAAACCTTGATTGGACGTTTACTGTGGGAGAAGGAGGTAATGAATACTGTGGAATGTGGTAGACTATGTAATTATTCACACAAGTGTCCGTCCCTCCCTTGCCACTGATGTATCAGATCTGGCCACATGACTTCCTTCCAGCAAGGAAACTTAAGCCAGAGCTTTATGAGTTAACCAGGCGTTCACCATATCCTTTGCCATCTGCCATGGGACTGGCAGCGTTCTGGTCAGATGCTATCCCATCACTAGGTCCTGGAGGGGAGAAGACACGGAGCAGAGCTGCAGCTGGCTTCTGAGCAACTTGAGTGAAATATAAACCTGAGATTTGGGGGTCATTTGTTACTGCAGCATGACCTACCCCAGTGGTTTCAAGTAGTCCCCAGACATCACCATCCGCATCTTCCAAGAACTTGTTAGAAATGTACATTCTCAGTGCCACCTTAAATCCACTGATTAGAAGCTCAGGCAGGGTCCAGCACTCTGTGGTTTAGAAAGCCCTCCGGGGGATTCTGATGTGGCTAGATGTTTGAGCCACTGTTCTGGTCTCCTTTGACCAAGATGGGGAGCTAGAGATGTCTGTCTCACACATAGGCTTGACTGTCTGCTACCTATAGGTGGAATTGGGGACCAAGGGCTGCCACCTGTTCCTCAGAGAGAGAGAAGAAATAGATTTAATAATGACAAGAGCAGAAATGGCATCTTCCTGTCATTTGTGGGGATTTTAGCCCCAAAGGAAGAGACCACAGCTACAGAAGCTATGAATCACAGCTCTTCAATCCAGTGAGGAAAATTTGTTATTGTAAGAAGTGGATAGTTATACCAATATCTTTGAAGGAGCAGGAGTAGAATTGTGCCTTCGAAATCAGTTTCTCACTTCTTTGACCTTATGGCACCCCATTGTTATGACGGGAGTGCACACAAGCCACTGAAACAACACATCATACATGTTAAAGTAAACTGTCCTATTAATGGTCTGTATCTGACTTTTACTATATACTATCATCTCAAGATAGTCAAGACACCCTAGTTTGTCCTAAAGCAGGGCTGACAAATTACACTTTGAATTCTCAAATGTGCTCAGTGTGATGTGTATGCATCCTGCAGGAAGCAGACCTGAGGCTATTGCCAGAAATGCCAGAGTGTTGCTCTGTAGGGCTGGAAATAAACAATGGACACATCCTCACAGTAAGGGGGTGGCTTTTCACCCTTTTTCATCTGTATTATCTGTGCCTTTTTCATCTGTATTATCTAGATTGCTTTCGTCTACCGGAGAGAAGTCCATATTCTTGATCTTTCCTAAGAATCCAACATCTCTATTTTTCTATATGTTATTAGATCAGATGATTACATGGATGGGAACTAAGATGTCTGCCGGTATCTTGCTCTCTTAGATGTAGGTTTTATTTTAACACTGCCAGCCTAAAAGTATGAATGCCTATGGCACAGGCTCTAGGAGATGTCTGTAGAAATAAGTCTTCCTTAGGACCTTGAAGAAAAGTGCAGCCAAACCAGGGTAAAGTGTGGGAGAAGAGACAGAAGCATGTGTGAGGCCAGGGCTCTTGGCATATGGTGGGGAGGTGGCACACTCCACTCCTTACTGCAAGCAGCTGACTGTATTTCCCGCTCTGCTATGACTTTGTGAGAAATTCAGGTTTCATATAAAATACCAAACAACCAAACAACCCTAATGGATCACAACCCTAATGGATTCCCTTTCATGGATCACAACCTTGTCATGGTGAATGAAGTGACTTGCATAACTCAATGAAAATATGAGCCAGGCCATGCAGGGCCACCCAAGACAGGCAGGTCATAGTGAAGAGTTGTCGCAAAACATGGTCCACTGGAGTAGGGAACTGAAAACCATTCCAGTATTCTTGCTGCAAGAACCCCATGAACAGCATGAAAAGGCAAAAAGATATGACTTTGGAAGGTGAGCCCCATATCGGAAGGTGTCCAACATGCTAGTGGGGAAGAGCAGAGGGCAATTACTAATAGCTCTAGAAAGAATGAAGCAGCTGAGCCAAAGTAGAAATGATGCTCAGCTGTGGGTGTGTCTGGTGGTAAAAGTATAAGTCCAATGCTGTAAAGAACAGTATTACACAGGAACCTGGAATGCTATCAAGGTAAACTGGACATGGTCAAGCAGGAGATAGAAAGAGTGAACATCAACATCTTAAGAATCAGTGAACTCAACTTAATGGACAGGAATGGGCAAATTTAATTCAGATAATTATTGTATCTATTACTGTGGGCAAGAATCCCTTAGCAGAAATGGAGTAGCCTAATAGTCAGTAAATAAATTTTAAAAATCCAAAATGCAGTCGTTGGGTACAATTTCAAAAACAACAGAATGGTTTTAGTTCATTTCTAAGGCAAACCATTCAGTATCACAGTAATCCAAGTGTATGCCCCAATCACAAATGCCAAGGAGCTGTAGTTGACCAGTTCTATGAAGACTTATAAAACCCTGTAGAACCAGCACCAAAAAAGATGTCCTTTTCATCACAGAGGACTGGGATACAAAAGTAGGAAGTCACAAGATACCTTGAGTAACAGGCAAGTTTGGCCTTGGAGTACAAAATGAAGCAGGGAAGCGGCTCACAGAGTTGGGGCAAGAGAACACGCTGGTCATAACAAACACTCTTTTCCAACAACACAAGAGATGACTCTACACATGGACATCACCAAATGGTCAGTTCCAAAATCAGACTGATCAGATTCTTTGCAGCCAAAGATGGAGTCAGCAAAAAGAAGGCCTGGAGCTGACTGTGACTAAGATCATGAACTCCTTATTGCAAAATTTAGGCTTAAATTGAAAAAAGTAAGGAAAACCACTATGCCAGGTATGACCTAAACCAGTGCCCTTATGCTTATACATTACAGATGATTAATAGATTTAAGGGACTGGATCTGGTAGACAGAGTGCCTGAAAAACTATGGAAGAAGATTCATAACATTGTACAGGAAGCAGTGACCAAAATCATCCCAAAGATAAAAAAAGGCAAGAAGACAGTGGTTGTCTGAGGAAGCTTTACAAACAGCTGAGGAAAGAAGAGAAGCAAAAAGCAAAGGAGGAAGGGAAAGATATATCCAACTGAATGCAGAGTTCCAGAAAATAGCAAGAAGAGATAAGAAAGCCTTCTTTTTTTGTTTTTAAATTACTCTGTCTTCCTCTCCTTCCAGGAGATTATACCCTGACACAAAGTGTCAAAATCAAGCAAAAAGCAGTGAATGAGAAAGTTTTTAAATAGTAAATTCTATTTATAAAAATTATGTATTAAGTTTCTGTGAATCTAATTTATTTTATTTCCTACTTTTTATTTTGAAAAATTTCAAACCCACCAAAAAGTTGCCAAAATGGTACAAGGAACACACAAATGGCTGTCACCTAGGTTCACCAATTGTGAACATTGTGCCACATTTGTTTTCTTTTTCAGTGTATGCATATATGTCCATTATTATTTCTTGTCTGGCTGAATTATGTAAGAGAAAGTTGCACACATCATAACTCTTTATCCCTAAAAACGTCAACATCTATCTCTTAAGAACAATATTTTTTCATAAACCACAAAATATAATTATCAAATGTAGAAAATTTAATAATGGTATAATACTGCTATCTAGGAGTTCAGCTCTGTGAGTCTGTTTAAATATTTGAAGGAAGAATCTTCATTTGGCTTTGGTTTACATAATCTAAAGATAGGATTTTACTGCAGTTTCACCAAAATCCACATCAATAGGGATGGGTGGTGGACTCAAGAAAATGGTTCCCCCCCTTATTTAATTTATTTCATTTATAAAACACAGATACCACTAATAATATCAATTAGCCAAAGGAATTAACTGATGAACTATAATGTTAAAATCATTGAGAAAATACTGGTGGGGGCGTGTTCTATAGCCACAAAGATCATGCCTAGTTTGAGATAACTCCCAGGGCCACTGCACGATCTTTTGATATAGTTTGATTTCCTGAGGACTCACATATAGGGACAGTACCAATCCAGCTTCTTCTGGGGGTGTGTTTATTATAGATAACCAGTTCAGAATAAGAGCTGAGATGAAGTTGAAATGGAACCCATAGCTCTTTGTTGTGTTTTTAAAGGGAGGGGCGTGTGCTTATACATATATCAACAAGCAGACGTATGATGTGCAAAGCTGTTGGCTTAAGAGCATCTATATTCCTGCATCCCAGGAATCCCAGCTCTGCCTGACAACAGCTGAAGTCCAGGGTCCACTTGAGATGAATTACACCAACAGGATTGGAATACACCCAAAGGTATACCTTCTCAGTGACCCACCAAAGCCAAATCAGTGCCCTGGAATGTGTGCCTTTCCTGGTGTGGTTGTTTTCCTGTGACATTAAGAGGACATCCAGTCTCTTGCCAAAAGGGATTTGTCCTTTTTATCTAGTCAGGAGAGTGCTTCAGCTATTTGCATTTCTGAATTGCTTAGCTGCCCAAGCATGCTCTGTGTGTGCTGTTTGAAATGTGTCATTGAGGCACGTGACTGCTGTTCTCAAGCTGATGTTGGACTTTCTCCAACAAATATGGATTATGTTAAAGTCGGTTCTGAATTGACGAGGATATGTTAATAACTCCCAGATGGGCATCTCTGTGCTCTCTAGCAGGGAAATGCAAGCAGTCTATGGCAGGAGCAAGTGTTTGGCAGGTCCATCATTCCGTCATTAAAGGCCACATTATTACTTACAACTGTGCTTGCATGACAATGGCTGCGATGAGCCCAGCCTCACAGTCATCAGCACAAGAAATGTGCTTCTAGGTAGATTGTTTTCCAGGTACGGAAAAACATTTTGTATGAAATCTCCCTCTTCCTCGCCCTGAATAAGATATTATTCAGGAGGTAGGGTGGGAGGTGGAGGGGTCTATGCTGGTCCTCAGAGACCCAGGATAAGGCAAAGATATGTAGCTAGGGATATATGTCTAAGGACCCTTGTTCAGAACAGCCCTTGCTCAACAAAGCAGCTTTTCTCAGTGGCTGTCCTGAACGGTGTCCTTCAATGCCGACTTCCTGCCCTAGCAAGTTCCAATTGGTAGAATTAATTAACATTAGAGTTGTTTACGTTGTGGGTGCAGCTTCCATTAATGGCATATTTTCTTTGCCTTTGATTCTTAAGCTATAGGATATGATTGTTTTACAATCGTGTTTTCAAAAAGGAAATTAAAGAGGTGCATCTTCTATAATTGCATTTCTAGTCAAGAAAGAAGCAGTATGTTTGATGTTAAATACCCATGTGACAGGGACTCCCCTGAAACTCAGATGGTAAAGAATCTTTCTGCAATACAGGGGACCAGAGTTTGATCCCTGGGTCAAGAAGATACCCTGGAGAAGGAAATGGCAACCCTCTCCAGCATTCTTGCCTGGAGACTCCCATGGACAGAGGAGCCTAGTGGGCTATAGTCCATGAAGTCACAGTGAGTCAGATACTACTAAGCGACTAACACACACACACACCCATGTGACAACTATTACCTAGGCATATGCAGTCATACACTATGTGGCTCTTACAATTAATTGTGATGAAATTGGATATTAAGATGAAAGGGGATAATTTGACAGACAAGAATCATTTTGGTGACTGTACAGGTACGGCTACAAATTTGTCAGATTTCAAAGTGGTGAGAGGCAACAGGGTCTCCATTTGCAAAGGAAAAACTACACATGCATTTCTTTTACTTAGGATGTAAAATAATCTTTCATCCCAATGTATGTATTACAGTGAGAATGACCGAGAACAATAAAAAGTAATTGAAAACATTCAGTTGCAGATGATACACTTTCTCTTTGCTCTTGGTCCCTATTTCAGTAACAAGTAATCCAGCCACAGCAAGTCCCCTTCCTTCCCAGTCAGGTATTTTATGATGTCATTTCATCTGCATGGGCATATCTATACGTTCTCTTTTTCTTTTTCAGCAACTCCAAGAAATTTAAAAATATAAAACCACATCTGCCAATACCATTAGGACAAACCATTTAGGATTTCATTTTATACAAGGCAGCAGCACTAAATGCCACTGATTCCCAGCATGCCCTGGTACTTTTTAATGCTAACAGTCGGGATTTTAAAACTTTTCATTATAAGTCATTTAAAAATACCTTAAGATCAGCACAAGATTTCACAGAGCTTCTGCATTGAGGTCTGCCTGAAGAGGGGTTGTATAGGTGTGGGACCATGACAGTTAACAACTTAGGTATTCCAAAAGGGTGAAGATAATTCAGCTCACAAGGTTGACCGTAAGGCATGGCCATAGAGCTCCCTGAAGGCTGCAGTTTCCAGACCATCTGCACAGAGGGAGAAGGATTTTTGCCATCACCTGCCTGCAAACTATCCTAGTCCTTTGATAGTGTCATGCTTCCTTCTGTGAAGTGTGACAGCCCAAGAGTTCACCAACCCTGAAAATTATGTGTTTCCTGAATATGCCTTTGACCCACCCTAACACTGAGGAATGTAAAAGACAGCCCAGTGGATTCAGATCCACTAACCTCAATGTAGGATTGTTAGGCCTCCTTGCCTGAGCTACCCAGGCAACAAAAAGGGGAAATTGCTGCTTAAAAGACACTGTTAGTTTATTGACCCTGAGTGTTTCTTAAGACTTCAAATATACTTTTGTATCATTAATATTTTATTAAAGAACCTCAATTAATGAATTTCTGTTTGTAGAAAGTTTGGGGAGTTGGCAGGTGCAATAGAAATAGAAGATACTCTGTTTTAATGGCCATTAAGTTGAAACTTTCTGAGATACTGTAAAACCCCAATTAGTTAGCTGAATATCACCAGTGGTTCATCATTGTCATTAGGTATTAATTAGGCAGCTACAGAGTGCTAGACTCTCTGTAAAACTCACAAAAACTACTGTCACCGTTTGGGGAAAACTTACACTTTCAGGGGTAGTGATCTTTGTTGTTGCTACATTACCATTTGTAACAAGCATTTGTGGAATGAAGGACTTGGTATTTTGAAAGAGCTTTACGGTCTCTAATTATAGCTTCAATAGCTCATAGCACACAATGTTACCTTTACAGGAAAGGAAACCAACTTTGAAAGAGGTTATGTAGCTAAGCAGACATTGCCATCAAGGCTTCTGATACCCTTTTAAATGTTATGTCACCTTTGACAGAACACACCCTGACGATTCAAAACAATATAAAAAAGGAGAATTTGAGAGAGACCCTTGTGTAAAAGCACTGATGGTATTAATCAGAGATCAACACAGAGGTGAAGGGGTGAGTTTTCTGATTTTCCTTTTCTACCTTTTACCACATAGGACAATATTCTTCTTATAATGGCACTCAACTTTCTGGATTGTTAAAAAGAAGCTTATAAGAGCAATTGAAAGTAATATGGGCTTTTTAATATTGTGACACTTAATGCTACATAAAACCTTTGTTTCCTCCAGGTTTATTGAGCTGGTGTATTAGATTTCCCGCTGTATGAGCAGGAAGATTATGGTGGCTTAGGTCTAAGTATACTTTGGGGAGGCATTTTGTATTTTCTCTATAAATAGTCTTTCTAAAACAACACAATTGTGTAACTATTAATGTTTATATTGCATTATACATCTTCCAAAGTTTACTATGCATAGTAGAGAGTATGGTAACCAAAGGAAATGCTTTTGTCTATGAAAAAGGCTGGAAATTGTCATTATCAAAGTAAATCTATTTTACTTATTATTTCATCAGTAGGATTTTCATGCTTTTGTGTTACATTCCAATATTACATTATTATGTCTGTAAGATATAAATAGTCTTTCTAAAACAACACAATTGTGTAACTATTAATGTTTATATTGCATTATACATCTTCCAAAGTTTACTATGCATAGTAGAGAGTATGGTAACCAAAGGAAATGCTTTTGTCTATGAAAAAGGCTGGAAATTGTCATTATCAAAGTAAATCTATTTTACTTATTATTTCATCAGTAGGATTTTCATGCTTTTGTGTTACATTCCAATATTACATTATTATGTCTGTAAGCTTCTAGGGGCTAGAATTTGTATGTATATATACATACATCCACCTGCATGGATGTGCTACAGCAGAACTGAAAGACTAACTTTAAAATGAAAATAATGACATTTAGGTGAATCCAGAATGGGCAGAAAAACTTGAAAAATGTTAGTTTCAAGTATAATGGTTTTTATAGATTAAAAAAGTTGATTAAGAGGGCTATTGTTCAGCGCATGCATCAAAGCTTATTTTTTTATACTGAAATAATTTCTCAAGCTTAATGAAACTAACCATATCATTAATTCCCTTATTAAAGGTACAGAATCACTCTCAAAAGTGCAGAGGAAGTTATAGCCCTGCGAAAGTACAGTACAGGTTTCTACTTGGCTTACACTTTTGTTCCTTTTCCTGGGGAAACGTAATGAATGGTGAAATTGCTTTTCTTTGTATGAGTGATTTAATGAGCAATTTCTTCAGAATTTATTTGAAAAGAGCCCCATATCTAGCGCTACAGTTCTCCCCTTTTCCTTCCATATATGAATAGACAGTTTCATTATATTCAGAAACATACGAGAGAGAAACCAATGGTGAGGGCTGTTACATCGAGAGAAATGAAAGATTATCTTCTCCAAGCAGGAGAAATTAGATGTATCGGGCCTACCTTCGAATCAGCCTTAGCTTCAGATAGAACATGACGTATGGGTAATCTGCAATTTGCTAGGGGCATTGTTAGCATGCTTTGCCTCCAGGGTAGGATTTTAACCAGGCCTCCAGCAGCTGTGTGTTTGGCATCGCAGCCGCATTAGGTATACAGAACCCCCCTGCTATTACCCTGGTGAAACCCGTGCCAAGGCCCCTGGTGACACGATAGAGGTATTAGGTCAGATGAGTTACATTAAGTGGCAAGTGATAAATTCAAGATGACAATTCAAAACAGCAGTGTTTCTTCTAGTAATTAATTCCAGTGGTGCCTGAGGAGGAGCTTGGTTGCTACCACTGGTGTGGCAATGCTGCGTAGCTAATGAGAAAACATTACAACGAGGATTAGGGGCCTGTGCATTCTGCAGGCTGAGGTCACTATGATTAGGAAATATTAACACAGACTTACTGTGATAAATCATATACACTCAGGAAAGTTAATTTTTATTTTATTCACGTGAAAACTGGTAAACACTTTACAGTGTGGTGATTAACTAAGTGGGCTGTGGAGGGGGTGAGGCATTCCACCCTGGGTCTGGGTCATCCATCCCCTCATGGGACATTGGGATGGTGGCAAGAGAGCTTGCCAGAGCCACTGGCCCTTTTTTGTTTTATGTCTGTGGACATCATGTCTTTGGCACATAAAGATGCTATAAAATGTTAGGGCTGTTTTACTTCCCTAAATGTGACTTGATCAAGACCGTTTGTTATGTGACTCATCCTCCTTGCTTAAGAAATGACTCTGCACTGGTTTTAGGGTGGTCTTGTCAGGCAGCGGACCAGGAGTTTACCTCCTCTTTCTAACTCTCCAACAAGGGTGCCTTCGATTTCATAGTACTATCAAGTTTTTCAGAGGGCTTGCTCCCATTTATTCTCACTGTCAAACGTAGTGGGAGTGCTGCTGCTCCAGTCTGGTAAATGAGAAACTTGAGGCCAGAGTGGTGAAGGTAATGGGTCAAGATCACAGTCAAGTTGCCCATGTTGAGCCTAGAACTCGGCACCAAACACCTAGGATGTTGCTCTGAATGTCTTATAAAGGAGGAAGCAGAGCCAACAATCAAAGCTGTTTCCTCTAAAATTCCCAAAGAATATTCTGCTGGGCACCCTTTTGTGCACACACATGTTATGTGTGCATGACCATACATACATGCACACACATGCCCAAAATGGGAGCTGATCACTAGTGAAGGACTTTTAGTTTGAACAACTACAGATGTCTTGCAGTGTATTGGATATATAGCCTATAAAATACCTTCTAAACACTTTGCCTTTGGCACTGAAAAATGAACTGCTTCTAGAGGTAAGACTGTGTCCTTATCACCTGCCATAAATTGGCTCTGGTGTTTGATACTCAAGTTCAATATGTGCTCTGTCCAACAGGTATGTGTGTGAGTGAAGGGAGATGAGTAGAGAGGCCATTAGCAACACATGTTCTATGAAATGTTGATGTGTTACCAGACACTCACTTACATCTTTATGTCCTGAGCTTCTTAGTTTATTAAGAAGTCAATTACATTTTAGGGAAAATAACAAAAACTTTAAGTGTAGTATATTTTCTTGTTTTTCTGAATTCTATGTAACACATGATATTGATCTCACATTAATGACAATGAAATTTAGCTAGCTCCATTTTCTAGGATTGTAGAAATAATGGAGTAAGCTCTTACTCCATGATATTAGAAGAGAGAAGCTCAGTTTCAATGAAGTAATAATTAAAAACCACTCATAATGTCCATGTAACTCTTGCCACTTTTGTGTATGAGAAAGAAACTTAGGACAAGTCAGTATGTAGCACATAAATCTAGCACTTCTTTACCTGTTTTCAGTTGATTTGAAAAAGCACCAAAGAGTTCCTATAAAACATTTTCTCAACTCTGTAATTGAAGTGAGAAAAAATGAGCTCTCATGAAAAGGAGTAATGCCCATCTTAGTAAAGGAGCAGGTAGAATGGCCAGCTCTGATCACTGGATTGTCCACAGCAGGCAAGAGTGGCTAAACTGTGTGATGATAGGCAATGGATCTGAGGAAACGCAAATGGTTTTTATCTTAATTTTTTTATTTTAACCTTGAAATAGCAATCTTTTTGCTTACTTAAGTTTTCATAGTTGAACAAGAGAATGGTGCAAATCCTTTTCTGGAGACTAAAAATTTATTAAAAACAAAAATAAAACTTCAGAAATGTTTAGGAATTCATAATACAAAACATATAACCTTAAATTGACTTTCATTTTAGGTAAGGAAAGAAGACTATATTTTCTTTTTAAGTGCTTAAAATTATTTGGTTCGATTTATATCATACTGTTTAATTATCTAACTTTATCTGTCAGTTCACTGTTAAGAATTAAAAGTATTACTTTAGTAAAGAGAAAAGGAGGTCTACTTGTCAGACTTTGGATGGCATATTCTTTTTTTTCCCAGTGACAAGTCAGAAAATAAAAGATTTCTAATGTTTTGAAGCTTGTCACATGTCTAAATCACTAGACAGGTTTTACTACTTAAAACAGTGACACGTTTTACATAGAAAAGGTTCTAGAACAAAACTGTTATTTCATCTGGATTCAAACGTATTCTCACCTTTTGTCTAGTCATCTTTTTTTTAATTAGGCACTAGGGTATTTCATGCAAACCTGAAACCTGTTGGAAACCAGGGCTATTTCGATTTCATTTGTGCCAAGCTTCATGTTTCTCAGAGTCTCACATTTTAAAACATTTTCTGTTCTGCTGTGAAAGGAAAACTACTGGACTGGGAGTCCACAGATCTGGGTTCCAGTTCTGGCCCTACCTGTGTATGAACTGTGGGCCTCACTTCTCGTCTAATGAAGTGAGATAGGAGGTTTCCAAACCTGTCCTCGATTATATCATATGTATGTGGAAGGCGTTCTTTTTACTTTTTTGTAAAAACTGAGAGAGTCTTTAAATTGTAAAAGTAATTTGTGCTGGTTTTAAGAAGCCAAACAATATGGATATATAAAGAAAAAGTTTGATAATGCTCCACTCTCTTTGACTTAAGATAGAAGTTTATTTCCTCTCTCACCTAGAAAGATGTCCAGAGGTAGGATGTCCAGGGCTGGTGTAATAGCTCCAGCATGTCATCAGGAATTCAGGCTTCTGTCTCTCTGTTCCACTATCCAAGTTCATAACTGCCATCCTCAAAGTCGTCTCATGACTCAAAAATGGCTCCATTCAACAGAGAGAAACTGAAGGCCAGAAAAAGGAAGAAAGGCAGAGGAAATAAAAAAGATGTAGGGAAATGCCTCCTATATGAGTTAGCTCTCTTATTAAGCACACAATTTTATCTACATCTTATTCACTGAAATTGAATTATGTGATCATAGTTGCAACAAAGGAGACCTGAAAACTCAGTGTTTTATCCTGAGTGATAAGATGCCTAGATAAGAACTAGTTATATTAATAATTCTGAGGAGGAAGGAGAACATGGCTGAAAGGAAGACAATTGGCAATCTCTTCACCAGTGCCTATCTTTCAATACTTGTTTTTCATGTCCACACAAACATACACAAATGTATAGAGATTCGTTTGGTGATTCTTTGGTGGTTATTTATTTAAATGGATGGGGTTGTATAACTTGCTTTTTTATCTTAATCTATTATCAATATCCACCCAGGTCAATGTATTGAGATTGAACTTATTCTTTTCAATAACTACATGCTGCTGCTGCTAAGTCA
>SJYX01022805.1:307374-362540 GCA_006410675.1 Oreotragus oreotragus | reverse complement strand
CATGTGTATCTACCACTCAGTTAATAAAAAATAATTATTTTAAATATAAATATTAATTATATAATTATTTTAAAATTATTTAATTATAGTTATTAAGAATAATTATATCTATTTTTAAAACCCCTGAACTATTCACACATAACATACCTCTCCTTCTTTCCAAATCCTTTTTCTTGAATTTTATCATCCCTTTGCTTTTCTTTATAAGTTTACTACAGATAAATATACTCTTAAAAATTATTTGGTTTTGCTCATTTTTGTACAAATATATCAATGAAGTCATATTGTATGCATGCTTCTGTGACTTTATCTTTTGTGCCATACTTTATTTTATGAGATTTATTCATGCGGAATGCATGTAACTGCCATTTTAAGTTTCACTCATGTATAGTAGTAGCCCATTGTGTGAATACACCACTATTTATCTTTCCCCCTGCTGATAGACATTTGTTTCCATTTTTATTGCTAACACAAAAAGTGCTCTTTTATCCATTTTTGTTTGTTTTTATTTTCTTGTGTATATATGCAAGAGTTTCTCTTGGTTATATACTCTGGAATATAGTTCCTAAGTCATAGGGTATGTATATGTGTTTTCCCCAAAAACAGTTATCCCAAATTACACTACCACTGACTGTGTGTAAGCGTACCTGATGTTTGTTATACATCTTTGTCAAAAATTGGTAGTATCAGACTTAAGTTTTTGCCAGGCTAGATACAAAATTATCTGGAGGGCTTATTAAAATTTCTTTAGCTCTACAGACATTGATTGAATAGGCCTGATTTGATCATTTTATGGAGGGTCCTAGCATCTGTATTTTAATAACTTCCTGTTTGACTCTGATGCTCAGCCATGTCTGGAGCATCTAGTCACAAGACTAGACTGACCTCTAGGACTCCTTATAGTATATCTGTCTCCAGATTCTCTGTTGCCTTTCATTCCCACAGTGATGCCACCATCTTGGTCTTAGAGTCTTTCCCTGCAGAGTTCTTTGCATTTCCATCTGTCCTTCTTTTCCACTCCCCTAACTAACACACAAGCCCTGGTTCAAGTCCTTATCACTTTGTGCCAAGATCAGAAATGACAGCAAAGGTGGTTACATACACAGACTCTGGAGTGAATCTGGGTTCGCAAACTGGCTCTGCCTCTTACTAGCAGAGTGAACTTCAGTCAGTTACTTTCTTTGAGTTTCTTTGTCTTCAGCTATAAAATAAGAATGATAATACAAGTACTTATCACATGGGAAATGTGCGGGTTAAAGGAATTACTATATGTAAAGATCTTAAGATGATGCCTGACACAGGGTAAACAATAAAAATTATATAATAATAACAACAATAATTAATATTATTATAGTTCTTGTTACTTCAACAGCCTCCTGGAGGAGTATGGGGAATTTGAAAGAGAGAGAGCCTTATTGACAAGCTCTCTTCTAATTTAGGTCTCTTAACACCAGGATGCTAAATAATCTCTACCAGCACTATTTCACCACATTCTCCACTGTTTAAGAATGTGCAGTTGTTTCTTTTGTGTGTCTTGGGGAAATACTCATCAGATGCTCATGGAAACATCAGTGGTATGAGGCTTTTGCTTCATTTGAAAGAAGCAGTTTTTCCTTTTTCTTTCTGTTTCAGTGTAGTTTGTCTTTGATAATACTTAACAAGTTTCTTAGGTAAATTGTATTAGGAAAGACCAAAGTGTTTGAACAAGGTAGAAGTTTACCTGTATTTCACTTAACACCAAGATTCTAGGCAACCTGAGAGATCATTTCATGGAGATATACCCTGGTACCATCCCTCTATGAGTTGGAACAATGACAGAAAGATTAACTTCTAGACTTGGGGTCCTTTGAGGTTTGTCTTCTTGTCATTGCCAAAAATGAGATCTATGATGCTCAGTGATTATAAAATAAATCCCCTTCACTGTCCACGAGGCAGACGTGGTGGTTGTAGGACTCGGGGTTGTGGGGGGGAAGTTTGCTGGTCGTCTAACTTGTAACAACCATTATAGAACATCATCAGTGTTATCAAGCTACTTGGCTTTTTAACACTAAAAATAGATGTCAAAAATCACAGCAAAGTTCTTTTTGTTATGGGTTTTTATTTTCCCCTTGCATTTTTTAAGTTAATAAGGTTTATATCTGGTAAATCTTAATGTAATCATAATCCAACATACCTTGTCTAGATGTTAACATTAAGACTGGCTGAGTTCCAGCCCCAGACTTTCAGTTCATGCTTGAAGAAGCAGCAAGGGCAGGAAGTGTATGCCCACTGAGCCTAGTAGCTAGTATCTAGTTAGGATAATAGCTCTGTAGATAGTCTCAACCTGCAAACTTTCAATCTGACAAGATATAAAGATAGTTTATTAGCTAGGTACATTGCTACCCTGAAAATGCTAAGGTCCTGTTGGTAAGAGAAAGGAGATTAGTTGTTGGATGGACAATTCACTGTCTCTCCTGACCAATTCAATTGCTGATTTTGAAACAGATTTATTGAGCACCTGGTATGTGCAGGGCACTTCACTGAGTCCTAGGAAGGCAAAATTTAATAATATAAAACATCTGCTTTTGCAGACGGAGTAGCCTAGAAGGGGAGACAGATTAGCAAACACATAATGATCGTTTAGTGTGATAATAGAAGTGTGTGTAAAGGACAGAAAGAGTTGAGAGCAGGTAGTTTTGGGGAAGGTGAGAAAGGAGGTCAGAGAAGAATTAGTAGAAACATTGGAAGGAGAATAGCATCACTTTCTCCCGTAAAATCTGGTTATAAATGGAGTAGCATCCTATCCTGCATGTATGTGATATGAGAGTCTGATTTGATGTGAGAATGACCACATCAAATGTGTGGGAGAGTGCACATGTGCACAGGTGTGTATGTGTGTGCTTTCAAGTGCCAGGAACTATATCATTTTCTCTAGGAGTCTGAGGCTTACTTCCTGCAGTTGATATTACATGTGCTTACTATGGCGCAAGAGCTTCTCCCAACCACAAGAGCCAGGTTCTTAAGATCTATCTTGTCAAAAAATATGATTTGTATATATATATATCATATTTTGATAAGATATATACATATATACACATATGCATGAAATATACATGCTCATTCTTCTTACTTAGTGCTCACTTGGTAAGAGGAAAATTACATGCATTTGTTAGGGGAAATTGTAAGCCAGAAAGTTCCTTTTTTATTTCTCAAATTTAAATGGCTTGGCTATCGTTAAGGTGGCAGTATCTCTTTCTCATTTAACTGGAATGCTGCCTGTGTTTGCATATTGGACTTAGACATCACGGACCCCCAACAAATTTTAAAAGCAAGAAGTGGAAGGCTTGGAGAATATAGAAACGCTGGGAGATGACAGGCTTTTGTGGCAGTCGGAAGCTAGGGAATAGATAATTACATCGTCTCTCATTCTGCTCCCACGTGGACTTGCTTAAATGTCATTCTCAACGGCAGGCTCTCAGTCGTCCCTACCTTGGAAACCTTATTCAGCTTGTGCTCAGATCATGAGAGGGGCACCTGGCCCAGAGTTTGCTCCATGGGGAATTCCCATTCAGGCATCGCCCGGTCTTGACCTGGCTATTGTTGTTTGTGATACTTACTGGTAAAGTTTCTCAATCAATACAGCATCAGCTGAGGGAGCTCCTGGGAACGGAAGCCGGCAGCAGTGTACTTAATCTTGGAGCCAGCTTGTGCTCTCTGCTCGGCTGCTAAACTGGGTAGTTGGCCTACTTGATGTGGCATTATTGCTGCCGAGGTCAGATGTGAGTGGCTGGGTGAGAGCTGATGAATGGCTGTTTGCGATGAAGCGCCTCTCCCGCCCACCAGGAGACATTTCATAATGATAGACCATAACGGCACTCACACAAAAATCTGTGCCGCTTGTTTGTGAGTCTTCTGGGCTGGAGGTATAGCAGGATTGGCATTATTATGGAACGAAGCTTTGAAAGTGGTGGTTTTTTGGATGAAACATAGAAGGAGCAGGGAGAAGCTTAGGGACTATTGCAGTGTTTTAAATGATTGCGAATGAAGTTTTCTCTCCCTGCTCAGAGAAGGCAGCTATTACACACACATTCCACCACTTCACACTGTCCTTCCTCTTCCTGTTCACCTTTTGTTTTAGTGTGATTTCTAGACAGTGTGAAACAAAATGGGATATTAATTTTGCTAAAATGGACCATTATGATATGTTCATCATTAAGGGAGTAATTATTCAGAATGTGAAGAGTGGATTTAGCAGTTACCACCCACTAATATGAAGGAGAAATGAATATCTAAATAATAGTTGAATGTGCATTCACCCCCTATGGTTTAAAATATAATACTACAAAGCCTGAATAATTCTAAAATGGTCGTCCTGCAAGAAGTTTCAGTGCGTTATTTATCTCGCTATTTCCTGTTCAGTCCAAACCTTTTTTTAGTAATCAGACAAAGAAAAAATAAAAATGCTTGGTGTGACCTAAATATTCTGTCTGTTATAAATGAAGGCAGGTTTCTCTAAATAAATAGACTGCAAAATATTATCAAGAAAATAATCAAAAGTGTAAATGTTGGGTTCAGTCAGAATCTATGCATAATCAGAGGGTTTCATTAAATATTTGATTCCATGACAATTGTCTAATGAACAGGAGAGTGATGTCTGGCTTTTCTGAGGTGTTATTAGCTTACTAAGACTTTGGACTGTGCGTTTAGAAAAGATCTGAGAATAATAGTTATATATTTTGAGCAGAGCCCCGATCTATTCATTCTTTATTCCAGGACAGTGCACAGTGCCTCCTGCAAAGAAGGTCTGCTGTAAGTACGTATAGAATGAACAGAAAAGGGAAAATGAAATGAAGTAGAGGGTGGTTTGAGGACACACCTTCTGGGAGTAAAAGAACTGATGCTGTTTCAACTCTGCAAGGTCCTATTTTTCCATCTTTCTAGTGCTAAGGATCAGCTATACTAATGATAATAAACCACTAATGTTTGGTCTGAATGTGGTAAAGTAATTTTTTCAAATATTTAAGGTAGATTTCAGTTCATCTTTATGATTGTACATATTTGTATAGCAACCAATCCTTCAGTGCAGTTCAGTTCAGTCACTCAGTCGTGTCCTACTCTTTGCGACCCCATGAATCGCAGCACGCCAGGCCTCCCTGTCCATCACCAACTCCCGGAGTTCACTCAGACTCATGTCCATCGAGTCAGTGATGACATCCAGCCATCTCATCCTCTGTCGTCTCCTTCTCCTCCTGCCCCCAATCCCTCCCAGCATCAAAGTCTTTTCCAATGAGTCAACTCTTCACATGAAGTGGCCAAAGTACTGGAGTTTCAGCTTTAGCATCATTCCTTCCAAAGAAATCCCAGGGCTGATCTCCTTCAGAATGGACTGGTTGGATCTCCTTGTAGTCCAAGGGACTCTCAAGAGTCTTCTCCAACACCACAGTTCAAAAGCATCAATTCTTTGGTGCTCAGCTTTCTTCACAGTCCAATTCTCACATCCATACATGACCACTGGAAAAATCATAGCCTTGACTAGACAAACCTTTGTTGACAAAGTAATATCTCTACTTTTGAATATGCTATCTAGGTTGGTCATAACTTTCCTTCTAAGGAGTAAGTGTCTTTTAATTTCATGGTTGCAATCACCATCTGCAGTGATTTTGGAGCCCCCCAAAATAAANTCTTCACTTTCTGCCATAAGGGTGGTGTCATCTGCATATCTGAGGTTATTGATATTTCTCCCAGCAATCTTGATTCCAGCTTGTGCTTCTTGCAGTCCAGCGTTTCTCATGATGTACTCTGCATATAAGTTAAATAAGCAGGGTGACAATATACAGCCTTGACGTACTCCTTTTCCTATTTGGATCCAGTCTGTTGTTCCATGTCCAGTTCTAACTGTTGCTTACCAGTCCTTACAAATCTGTAAAGAAATTTAACTTTTCTGTTTTCCATAACTGACACAGTCTTTTTTACATACTCCCAACCTTCAATGTCACCGGAGCAGAGAAGAACACCTAAGTCCAGATTGTTAAACTCAGTTCCAAGCAACAATTTCAACAGACTATGTAGGTATTGCAGATGTTCTGATTTTATACAATATTTCCTGTGCCCCTCAGATACAGCTTTACGAGTGTCTAGGAAGGAAAATGGCTTACACAATCTCCTGGTGGTGGGAAAGAAGGTGTCTTTGGATGACAGGCTTAGGTCACTGAATTGCCCTCTAACTCCTGAGAAATGGATTATTCCATGTCCTCCAAGTCTCTGGGTGCCCAAGTGACATCCAGTACTGACTTCTGCAGCAGTTGTGAGCTTGTGGCCTGTTCACTTGGCTCCATCTCTGGTGAAGCCAGGGGTTGGCCGGAGCCAACTTGGTCTGGCTCCAGCTTGGTCTGATAGAGTCTATGCATGCCTGAAGCCTGCCTGCTGTTCCCATTTATCCCCACCCCAGACAGCCTGCCCTCTAGATTGTGCCTGCAGGGATCTGCAACCCTCTCTGTGGAGCTCCTTCAGGTAGGATCCCTGTATTGGCACAGGCCCTTTTGTGGTGCAGAAGAAATTTGTGGGGCTCTTCCATAAGCTGGCAGCTCAGGAGTGCTAACTCAAGTGCCTTTGCTTAGCTGGATGCACAGTTTCAGGTTATCGTGAAGGCCTCCGGTGAGATGATCTCCTTCCCAAGCTTCACATAAGAGTCGAGAAAACACCATTCTGCTTTTGGCTTTCCTAGATCTAACACTTCCCTCCAGGACTCCAGCGCTGAATGGAGGAGACAGAATATGCATATCTCTGGCCTTTAGCCTTCTCTTTCCCAGTAAGCCCTCAAGGCCTGCAAGATGAAGGCTGTTGTTCCCTTTCCGAAGCATAGAACTTCTCCTCCTCCTTCCCAGGTGTCATTACCTGTGTTCCCTTGAGTCTATAATAGTGGCACAATTGTGGAGAGAGTACAGCTAAAGGGAGGGAGGAATAATAAACCATTTTTTAAAAATATTATGCCCCCTATATGTACCTCTTTGTCTCACCTCTCTCTTGCAATAATATTTTTTCTCTTCACCTCAGTGATACACAGTCAAGACAGTGTTTAAACCTGAGTTTGGCATCATATGAGGTGTAGTGGTTTGAATGATGGCTTCCCAAAAGATATGTCCACATCCTGGAAATTGTGAATGCTCGCTTATCTGGAAAAGGAACTTGTGCAGATATAATTAAGCTAATGATCTCAAGATGAGGTCATTCTGGGTTACTAGGTGGACAGAGAAGACATGGAGAAGAGGGGAAGGCCATGTGAAAATAGAGGCAGAGATTGGCATGTGTGGCCACGAGCCAAGGAATGCCGACAGCCAGCAAAAGGTGGCAGAGGCAAGGACTGAATCTCCATGCTGCCTCTGGAGGGAGCACAGCCCTGCTGACCCCTTGATTTCAGACCCCTGACCTCCAAAACTGCTAGAGAGTAAATTTCTGTTGTTTCAAGCCACACAGTTTGAGGAGGTATTTGTTACAGCAGCCACAAGAAACTAATACCTGAGGTGTTATCAGATTGGTTTCCCCAGCCATACTTCTTCAAATTTGAATTTTGTAAGTGCTCAGTAGATATGTTCTGACTGGATTCCATGCAATGTTTCTCAATTGCTTCCCTATAGGATTTCCTTGGAAGGAATGATGCTAAAGCTGAAACTCCAGTACTTTGGCCACCTCATGTGAAGAGTTGACTCAATGGGAAAGACTCTGATGCTGGGAGGGATTGGGGGCAGGAGGAGAAGGGGACAACCGAGGATGAGATGGCTGGACGGCATCACGGACTCGATGGACGTGAGTCTGAGTGAACTCCGGGAGATGGTGATGAACAGGGAGGCCTGGCGTGCTGTGATTCATGGGGTCGCAAAGAGTCGGACACGACTAAGCGACTGAACTGAACTGAACTGATGCTTTTTCTCAGAAATATCCTGTTTCATTTATAGACATTTATTGAGCACTTACTAGATCCCAAACACTATGCTTGGTGTGTTCAAGAGACAAAGATAAATAAGACTCAGTCCTTTCCTTCAAGAGACTGTACGCCTGTGTCTATTAGTGTAAGAACATAGTGACATATCTTTGGTTTAGTTTGGAATTGGGATTCCAAATAGGCCTCTTTTTATGCTTCTTTTCCTATCCAGCTGAATAATTTCTATACAAATCTAAACCAAGACATTTCAATAATTTTCATCCCAGCTCAGTTTTTAATCTTTCTTCCCAGGATTCTCAAATTACTCCCTGTTTTCTGACACCAACTCCCCAGAATAACAATAATAAGGACAAATATCTCTAGATAATAAGATAACCTGGGAATTAAAGCATGTACCAGCATTCATTTTGCAGTGATTAGGCTGTGTTAACTGGACTGGGAGGGATAACAAGTACTAATCAATGTACACAAATGCAGATTAGAGCAATTCTAGGACTGTCCATGGAAACCTTCAGAGATCACTGAGATCATTAAGTTCAAATACACATTTGGTCTCAGCCACATCTTTAATTTATCAAATGCTCTGTGAGGGCTGGGTTTACACGATAAACTGAATCCTGTTGCATCTCCAGGGTACACTTGGGACCATGAGCCAAGAACTATGGGTGTCAGTATTAGGTGCTCTATATTAACCCACAGAAAACAAAACAAAAAGCTAAAGATCTACTAGTATGCCAGTGACTCTATAGTTTTAAATGATAGTAAGACGCTGAGAATCTAGAACTGAGTCATTGATTCAGGCCCCCCTCTTGCTTCCAAGAGAGGAAGGATTTCTTGGAAGAAGGGGTTTTGGAATAAAGCAGCATTGCATGCACGCTTGGTTGTGTCTCCTTGCATCCCCATGAACTGTAGCCTGCCAGATTCCTCTGTCCATGGAATTTTCCAGGTAAGAATATTGGAGGGTGTTGCTGTTTCTTCCTCCAGGAGATCTTCCTGATCCAGGGATTGAACCCACATGTCCTGCTTTGGCAGATGGATTCTTTACCACTGAGCCACCTGGAAAGCCTGGAATAAAGCAGATGTGGTTTTAAATCAGGGTTCTGACATTTACTGCCATACAGTTTGGGGCAAGTGACTGACCTCTGTGCTTCGGTTCTCACCTGAAAGAACTGAGAAACGATTACTTACCTTTTAGGCTTATTAGAGGATTAAAACTAGCATTTGTAAAATGCATATCAGCATGCCTGGCACTTAGTGGTCAGTTGATGAGAGAAAACTTATTATTATTCCCTGTCTTACTCCTGTTCATCATTTTAAATGAGCTTCAGGGAATGAGAAGTGTCAAGGAACACTGTTACCATTACAGAGAGTGAGGGCCTTTCTATAAAGAAAAAGGTAATACGGAAGACAGATAAGGGTCAATCAACCAAGAGGCATCAGAGTGTATAGGTGATCACCTACTGTAGCCTAGGAGTCAGGACTCGGGTTTTAGCCCAGATCCTACTGATCTGCTGGGTGACCTGGGGAAAATAATGTATCCCCTGTGTCTCCATTTTCTTGCCAATCAAATTCAGGATTTGATCTCAGTTAGTGTTCTTAAACACCTGTCTGAGAAATTATGCTAGTCCATGACCAAACTTTCACTGGTATATATTAAACTAAGAAAAATAAGTATACTCAAGGCACGCAAACTCACACTAAGCTGATCACATTCAAAGGATTGCCTTTTATCTGCAATTATATGTATCCTAACTTTTTGATGTTATAATCCTTTCTTTTACAAAATGACAGTGAGAGCAGATAGCAACTGCATCTTGGCAAAACACACACACACACATACAAAGGACAGCTTTATAACTGTCCCAAAGTTGTTGGTCTGTTTTTTAACTTATTGAACCATAAAATCTCCAGACTTGGGAACCACTGAGCTAGATGCTCTCAACTGCCTCTTAGCTATAAAATCTACATAGCCCTACATAGTACCACTAATAATATTTTTGCTCTTGGGTTGCTTGCTGGAACAAGAACTTGATCCAAGATAATGTAGAGGAGAGATTGAAGGCATCATTGGAGGTATGATTTGAGAAGGGAGTGCAAGCATTTGTGTGCCAGAAAAAGGGCAGAGCTGTTGGTAGTAGATTGGGCCATACAGGAGAAAGGTCCTGAGATCTAGAAACACGATCTGTCCATCATGGTTGAACTGCTATCTGTAGGTGGAGATCACTTGAGATAGGACTCTCCACTTTTCAAAAAAAATTTTGCCAAGATTCAGTTACCATCTACTATCAGTGTCATTTCTCAAAAGAAAGGGCATTATAGTGAGGAAGAACATAATCTCAGAGCAAAAGACAATCTTTTGAATGTATATCAGGTTAGGGATGTGAAAACCCACAACTGAGAGAAAGAATTCCATCTGGTCCAGACATAGCATGATGTCCAGATAACGTAAGGGCAGGTGACCCAGGAGGGTCTAACCAGAGAGCAGGACTCTGTTAAGTCAAGAGGAGAAGGTGGCAGGAAATCTCAGAGCAGGCAGCTGGGGCTATGCCAGCAGACAAGCCCTGGGCCAGCATCAGAGAAGCTGGACATGATCTTCTGATTAAGAATGAAGTTCAGGAACTTGCCTCTAGTCCTGGAGAGGGGCAGATGGGTGGACAGGAAGAAGAAGGAGGGCCTCATTCTAGGAGAACTGGGGGGAAAAACCCTTGTTACCAAGCTTATTAATCAGGCACAGAGGTACAAGACCAGAACCAGTTACTCAAACTGGAAGACATAGTGAGATTAGAATGCAGAACTGAAATGCAGGTTCAGAGCGGAACTGAGCTTTGGAACTAGGGCTGCTCCAGGGTCTCAAACTAGATTGGCATATTCAAATCATCCCTGCCCATGTTCCATCCTTAAATTCTGATGTCATTGTTACAGTTAGTGCTAGGCTTCTGCATTTTTAAAAAGCTCCTTCAGGCATGCAGCCAGGGTTGAGAGCCCTGGGTTACTCAGTGCCTCCATGGAAAGGATCAGGTTTGACCTGATAGGGAACAGCTAAGATCTAGTTAGGTCTGCAGGTGAACACCAGGCTGTCCTGACTGTGGGGGAATGTAAACGAAAAGGAGGAGAAAGGCAGGTGGAGCATGGTGAGCACGTATGCAGGAGTAGCTCCATGGTTGTCTGGACAGGACTCAGGGAGAAACTAGCTTGCTGAAAAATTCAGAGGTCTTTGCTATTCACTGGTATAAGCTAACACCCCCGTTGGGGAGCACTGGCTTAGCAAATATAGCTTTGTGTGTGTTAATTGCTTCAGTAGATGTAAGAAGCATGACAGGTATTCACTCAAGCAGAAACAGCAGAATTTCTCAGATATGTTCCACTCATTTTATTCAAAATTGAAAGGATATTCTGCCGGCAGCTAGGGCACTCTGCTCTGCACTGGAAACCCAAAACCTTTATCACTGGCAGGATGGTCTCAAGGTGGAAACCTGAAGAAATAAGCTTAGCACTGGTCATTTCTAATGTTAAAAGTCCAATGTTGAATTCTTGTTTGAAACCATACAATAAGAAGGTCAGATGTACTTTTTTTGCTTTGGTTGGTTGCCAAGCAAGGGGAAAACACTCCAGAGACCATTAGAAGAGCTTGAGAACTTTTTGGTAAGAGATAAATGATATCAAATGATGAAAATAATAATAACAATAACATTTATCAGTGCTTACTATCCTACTCTGCTCAAGCTATTAAAACAAAGTATCACAGATTGGGTGGCTTAATCAGTGAAAATGTAGTGTTTTGGAGGCTAGAAAGTCTAAGATCAAGGTGCCTGCCCTCTTGGTTTCTGATGGGAGCTTTCTTCTTGGCGTTTAGATGGCTGCCTTCTCACTTTTAGAAGGCAGAAAGAGGGAGTCAAATCTCTGGTGTCTCTTCCTATAAGGATACTAATCCCACCAGATCAGGGCTCCACTCTTATGGCCTTCTTTAACTTTAATTACTTCCTTGTAGGTCCTATCTCCAAATACCATCACAGTGGAGATTAGGGCTTCAACATGAGTTTTTACAGGCCTTTTAAAAAAAATTGGGCTGTGTCAGGCCTTAGTTGCAGCACGTGAGATCTTCCTTGTATCATGTGTGAACTTTTATTATGGCCTGCAGATTTCTTAGTGGCGTATGGGCTGCAGCGGGGAAGGCAATGGCACCCCACCCCAGTACTCTTGCCTGGAGAATCCCAGGGACGGGGGAGCCTGGTGGGATGCCGTCTATGGGGTCACACAGAGTCGGACACGACTGAAGCGACTTAGCAGCAGCAGCAGCATGGGCTGCAGAGCATGCAAGCTTCAGTAGCTCTGTGGCAGCATGTAGGATCTCAGTTCCCCAACCAGGGACTGAACCTGCATCCCCTACATTACAAGGCAGATTCTCAACCACTGAACCACCAGGGGAGTCTCCTCAACATGAGTTTTTTAGGAGGGCACAATTCAGTCTATAGCACGTACTGTGTGCCAGCATTTTTAAAGAAATTTATACATGTTAAATAATTTAATCCTCACAATCCTATGAGAAAGATTCTCTATTCATATTTTACAGGAAAGGAAATGAATGCTCAGAGAAGTTAAGTAACCTGCTCAAGGTCACATAACTGTCCACAATCTCTTTGAAACATCATGTATATGAAGAAATGAAGAAATGTAAACCCTGCTGATACTTCCTCTGATCCTTGTGTTGATCGAATATGTCCTCTTGGTTTTATCAAATTCCCTGAGGACTCTAAACAGCTAATGATACTCTTGATTAGAAGAGCTGTGTTGGAAATATTTATTATACTTATACCCTCTTTCTTTACAGCAAACCAAAAGCTCAGCTCAAAAATACAGTCTCATATTTGTTTGTCATACCATTAGGTCAGTTCTAATTCATTTAGATATTTAAACAGTATTTTTTAAAACCTTAAACTTATTATCAAGTACTCAGAACTTTTTCTCTTCTCAGAGAGTTTAAGTGAGGAAACCAGGCATATTTATAAATAATTATAATACAGTATAATATGTTGTATATTGATACATGCAAACAATACAATAATAATTATAAATATCAAATATACTAAGAATGAAGATATGGAAGCACTGCTAATACTCCCCCTTATTCTTGTAGAACAAATCCTCTTGTTATGCCAAATTCCCTGAGGGCTCTAAACAACTAATGAGCTCTGATACCCATGATTGGGTTACCTAGACCTTGTACTTTCCCCAGTAAGTCCTTTTTTACTAATAATTACATTGACAACCAAAAGATATGATAAACTTATCATGTGCCTGGAATTGTGCTAAGTACTTGCAATGTATTATATTCTCACTAAATTCTTAGGAGTTCGGAAGTATTATCAGTCCCATTTTTGAAGAAACATCTGTGACTTTACATAGATTAAGTAGTCTATTTAAGGACACATTGCTAAGTGAGTTCAAGTCAAAGCAGGAGTTGAACTGAGGCTTAAGCCAAGGCAATCTGACTCTTGAGTGCCTACTCATAAGCCTCACAACATCCCTGGGTATGCCCCATGCCAAGGAGTGATCATAGACAATTCTGATCAGTGCATTTTGGTTATGTCACTACTCCATCAACTTCCTGGAGCAGTAACAGGGAAGAGGTGGATGGTTATCTCACACACCCAGCTCTAAATTTAGTTGTTTTGTCATTTTGGCTTGAGTACAAATGGAAATTTTTGCAATAAAAATTGTCTTGTGCATACTATTTCTGATAACACTTGTGCTTGTTGTGAAACCCCTTTTGCTTTATATTTCAATTACAGAAAAATAATTCCTTACAAACACAAATTCGTTCCCTCAAAGAGTAATGAGAAGGCCTTGGCTTTTGCCTGAAAGAGCTCAGAGACACCCTTTCCATGCACTGTGGACTTTCCCATCAGAAACCACATCTGTCAAATGTTCAGAAATGAATGATAAATGATGATAGTTATTATGCAAAAAGAAATCTCAGTGGCAATGACTATCATATTTAGAACATTTCAGATTTCATTGTTGTATCTTGTCTAGCATACCAGGACTGGTTCTCTATATCCTCTAAGAGAAATCTTTAAAGTTAGTATAGAGGAGAACATCTTGCTTGGGCAGTAAGAAAAGGATTTCTAGGGCAGAATATGCATCAGGTTATGTTGTTCTGAGAATATGCTGTCTCTCTCTCTCACACACACACACATACACATACATACACACACAGAAATCCTTAGCTCATAATAGGCAGATACCTCTGAATGGGTTAAAAATAAACACAAGCCCTTAGGAAAAAAAGGCAGAACCAGTAATGACAATTTTGAAGTATCCAGTACCTGTTGTGACAGGAATAACAAATTAATTGGGACTATAACGGATTCTTTGTAAAGGTGAAGTAAACACAGTTGACTGTATATTTTTCACCATCAGTTAAGTCTCAATTGGTTCTAAAAATAAACAGAAGACATTGAACAGTTTTAATGGATTCTGACACCTAGGTATTATGCTGTCACTCCAGTATAAATGAATCATAACTTTGGACTGCACCTAGGAATTACTACACATTTGGAGAAAATTTATGGTGCACCAAGCTTTGAATCATGATGTGATATCAAAACTAAAGTCAAAGGAGGAAAAAAGCTGGGCATAAATTATTATCCTCAATCCCATATGTATCTTCTGATGCAACAGGTAAAAGTTTGAGGATTTAGGAATACTGTCAATAATTATCATGGGTGCTGAAGCAAATTTATCCTTCTGAAAGCAGTTTGTAGTAAAAAAAAAGACTTCCAGCAGAAGGTCAGTCTTGTACATATGGCAGGGGTATTAATTTCTCCTTTGTGTGTGTGTCTCTCTGTCCAATTAGACTCCCTGCTCGAGAGCAGGAGCATTTCTGCAATCTCAGGTACCTCTCAGGGGCCACACATTTCTATTTCCCATGAAAGGACTGGTCTTTGGACCAATTCATTCACTGAATAGATTACATTAGTAACCATAATCAGTCAAGCTCATTGTCTGTAGTGACACAGACAAAATTCTGTACTTCTTGATTTTTCAGTGAATAGTTGGCATGGTCTTAGACATTGCCTTGAAGTCTGTGACTAATCATAGAAGGAAGGCAGCCAAAGGATATGCCACTTTGAAAAGAGAAAATTGTGAATGGGTAACTTGATATTCTGAGATTTCAAATGTATCACCAGAAAATTGTTAAATGTTCATGTGTTTATTTGGTTGAAATATCAGGTTTTAAAGAGAACAGTGCATATAGGTATCAGATTCAGACACCAGGAGAAAATTTTTATGAAGTGCTTCTACTGCAAAATAGATATAATAATACTGTACATTTGTATGGCATTTGGCATTTTTCAAAGAATTTTCATCAATAATACTTTATTCTGCCTTCTATAAAGCAGTAGGACTGGCATATTATGCCATTTTACTCAGAAATGGAGACAGAAAGGTTAACTCAATCAGTAAGAAAGCAGATATTAGAATGCTGGTCTTTGCTTGTTGGACCAGTAGACTCTCTAGAAGTTTTTTTTTTTTTAACTTGGGATAACTAGAATAAAATCTAATATTTGCGTACTGCTATACAATTGGGCAGACAGGGCAGTAGGCTTATTCTCGTTTTATAGAGAAGAAAACTAAGGATCTGAGAAGTAAAGTGAATTGTCCATGGCTTCTTGGCTAGTAAGCAGGAAGAGAAACGTCTGCTTTTCCTAAAAGCCTTTTTCACATGCATTGGCTCCTGATATGTGGCATATTAAGTAGGGGTGCTCTCCTTTCTCCAAGTCAGCTTACTACAACTCATGGTTTCAAACAACCTTGTTAATTAACTTACTGGGTTGGTTTATTTTCTTTGAGAGACTTATCCTGCAACAGCTGAGCCCTACCTCCTGGAATATTGGTTGAAGGCTAACTAGAGATAACCATTTTCAGCTGGCTTATAAATTGATTCTCTGATGTTTGAAGAAAAAAATGCAAACAAGATCCTTATCTTCTAATGATAAATCTTTTAACTACCTAATATGTACCAAGCTATAGGAGACTCGGAGTAGATGCCTTTAAGTAAAAGGTTCATGTGTGTTTGAGATGAGTAGCTCCTCTGGATCCTAGAGGACCCAGCTGCTGCTGCTGCTAAGTCGCCTCAGTCGTGTCCGACTCTGCAACCCCATAGACGACAGCCTGCCAGGCTCCCCCATCCCTGGGATTCTCCAGGCAAGAACACTGGAGTGGGTTGCCATTTCCTTCTCCAATGCATGAAAGTGAAAAGTGAAAGTGAAGTCGCTCAGTCATGTCCGACTCTTCGCGACCCCATGGACTGCAGCCCACCAGGCTCCTCCATCCATGGGATTTTCCAGGCAAGAGTACTGGAATGGGGTGCCATCGCCCAGAGGAGGAGACAAATACCATCTGTGAAGGGCAGGGAAGGGGGAGCTTAGAATAAGTTGTGAGGAAATGGGGAGGAGTGCGGGGTGGGTGGTGCTCTCGGGAGTAGAAACAACTAGAAAGAGGAATGGAAACCCACCCTAGGACACCAGGGAAGGCCCTGGGAACTTCTCCCACTACCCTGGCCTCGCACACAAGTTGATCTTAAGACACCGTTCCTGTTTGTTGGCGCATCTCTTCCAGACTACCATTTTGATAGACACAGCCTGAAAGGGCATCTGCCCAGTTTGCGATATTCACTCAAACTTCTAGGCTGAATCCATCCCTTGTGACTACTTGTGCAGTTTCAGTTTCGATGCAAGCCTCTCTGCATTGACCTTGTAGAGTTATAAATGTTTTAACATCCATAAAAGAAAAATAAAACGCGGGCTCCCATAAAGAGCAGCAAACAGAAAACAGAGTAAGTAGTAAGATTTGAGGGAGTGCAACACTAGTCTCCATAAGGCCGAGGCTACTGCGTTGCTTCCACCGCATCTCTGAAGTTTAATGGCTGTGAATATGGTTATCACCGGCTTTTTAGAGGGCATTATATTAGAATGACCGTCGGTAAGTACCGAACTCACATTTTTATTTCCACTGTGAAGGAGATCTCTCCTGTGCTCCTTTAGAAAGGGAAACGGGGCTTTGCAGCTTTTTTAACCTCCTGGAAAATGAACTGGCAGTTGCAGTATTTAGAGTCCACCCACTTCTGAGGCTTTTGGAGCTTTACTTTTGTTAGGAAAACGTGCTGTTTATGCTCAAACGCAAGTTTCCTGGTGTTTTTGTTTTTAAGATTAAAAAACACTGGAGAGGGAAAACAAAGCTTTTAAAGCTTCATAAAAGGTTGTGAGTTGACTCCTTTCTGTTTCTCAGGGTTATAAACACGGTTCCAGGAAAAAGCTCAGAGCTGAGAGACCAAGCAGATATTTAAAGGGGTAGCACCTTAGCTTGTCAATTTTGAGAATACCAAATGATCCCGGAGGTTTTTTATTCCTTTAATCAGCTGTAATTTTCAGCTCTGATGCTATCTGACAGGCTTCATCTCAACCCCCCTGCAACATTGCTCCTCTGGCTTCTTCACTGGGAGATACAAATAAGGGGGAGGGGATCTGAGAAATGAACTGACAGCATAAATTGGATGGGATCTCACCAACTGATGGTACTGGTGCTGCAGTTGGAGCGGGTGAAAGAGAAGGGTTGAAAGAATGCCCACTTCATGGAGGAGGGTCAGGTGCCAGGACTTTGTACATTTTTTTTTTTCTTACCTTCCTTCTTCTCTGCTGTCTCCTCATCCTTCCTTCTCTCTCTCTTCAGTTTTTAAAGCCACTTCTTTCCTTCTTACCCTTCTTTGGATAACAAGCACACACATTTTGGATACAGGAGAAAATATAGGGGTATACACATATACGATTATATATGCACACATACACATGTGCATGCGTATATGATCACATACACATAGACAAATGCATACACATGTACACGCACAGGGGCATTGATACCTTGTGCATTGAACAATAAAAGTAATAATAATAGTAGTAGTAGCTACTATTTATTAAGGGCTATATACCAGCCACTGTGATCTGTGCTTTACAAAGTATTATCTCAGTCCTCAGATCATCTCTGTGAGGCTCATTTCACAGATAAGGAAGCTGACATAAACCTTGGTTGAGATGAAAAAGAAACCAGTTCCAGAGGTCCAAGGCCTTCAGGTCAAAGATGTCACTGCTTTAAATTATCTCTAGTCTCAGTTTTTTCTGTGAGAGGTGATCCCTCCTAAACACTGACTTTCAACAGTCAGAATTTGTGAGGAGTCATACAGGGACTGGAGGCCCTGATGGGGTCGTGTCTCAGGTGCAAGGACCAGAGTTGCTCACACTCGGGTCCAAAGGTACTTCTTCATCACTGCACCTTCATCCAGGTGGGGAACTGGGGGGGAGGGTATGAAAAATGTGGCCCTGGGCTCAGAGTGTGGGGATCCGAGGCCTGCATGCCTTCCTATCCAGGGATGCCGGCATTGGGGAGGAGAGGTGGTTCTGGGCATTCTTTCTGAACTTGCACTCTAGGAAGAATCATCCCCGTGTTTTCAGGGCCACCTGTCAGAGAGTAGGAAGGCCTGTTTCCCTCAAATTGAGATTCTAGTGCCAGTTTCCATATATGTGATGCCAGACATTTTCTCCCTGCCTTTCTGCTTGCACAGAGCTTCAGACTTTTCCTGGGTAAGCTATCCTAGCCTTAAATATATCAATACAATTGATCCTTGAACAATGTGGGAGTTAGGGGTTCCAGCACTGCCACTGCTCACCCACCTCCCCACTACCCTGGGAAAAATCGTGAACAGCTTTATAGTCTGCCCAGCTCTCTGAGACTCAGCATCTGTGGATCCCGTAATACTGTGGTCTGTATTTATTGGAAAAAAATCCACATGTAAGTGACCCTCTCAGTTCAGACCTAGGTTGTTCAAAGGTCAACTATACACATGCCCTTAAGCACATCAAAGTCGTTTTTAGGAATTCTACTATGTTTGAATAATTCCTTTTAGAATTTTTTGCTGTATTTCTACCTTGGCTTCCTTGTAGTAAAATGAAAATATAAATCACTTCCTGTTTGGAAAAGAAAGTATTAAGATGAAATTAATTATAGTATTACACGGTTTTATGTATATGTAGATAGTATATTCCTATTTGATGTGATTTTGTCATTGTCTAGTTATAATCCACAATCTATTTCGTAAGTAGATCCATGGGTACCATAGGTAAACTAGAATGGGAATATGAAAGTTATATCTCTTTCTCCCTTGTGTTCAATGATGCTTTCTCTCCAGTCTTCATTCCTCTCCTCCTCCATCTCCCCACCACAAAACAAAACAAAAACAAACAACTGCCCCCCAAAAACCCAAACAATTGATAGAGTTCCTGTTAGATCTTTTCTAGGTTAAGTTCATACTTTAACAAGTTGAGTACAAAAGCTACTGGGTTTGAAGATGCATGCATTTGCATTGTGTTACATATCCTGCTTTATATATGTGTATATGTATATATATGAAAAATCTCACAGTGTTGTACAGTTTGCTACTCTCCATCCAGGAGTAATTTGTCCTTCTTACTGAGGAATCCCCCTCCTAAATTACAGTTCAAGGTCATTACTGACTCATTAATTCAATCAAATCTAATATAACAATTGTCACTAGAGACTCAGATTATTTTGCTCTTTGCTTAATTATGTTTTTAGTTTTAGATAATACTGCATCTTCTAGCTACCAAATAATGTCAAAGCTCCCGAAGACATAATTAGGTGGCTTTTTAGGGTTTTAAACTTATAAAACACCTATGAAATCATGTATAGGTGAGACCATCACACATGATGAAAAGATTTATGCTCTGGTGTTATGGTAATTAACTACGTCCCCAAATAGCTTGTCAGACTTGTAACCCTTAGTCAGGACTAGGATCCTTGAAATAACTGCCGTGTTTATGGTCCTAATTTGGTTTGCAATTGATTCTACTAAAAACCATCAGCCAGAAAAGTGCTTATTTAACGGACCACAATATAGCCTTCATGGAGACTATTTTAAAATTACTCTGGTGTCCTACAAACTTTGAGTTCTTTTGTTTCCATAAATTATGAGAGGGAAATGTCACCAGTGCTCAGCGTTGTGGTGCCCAGCTCTGCTGACAGCTGTATGATGCACACTCAGTGCAACTGGATCGGGGCTGAGAGTTTCATCAATAAATATGACTCTGATCGCTTCATGTCAACGGTCAAGGGAATGGCGTTTAGTATCTTAGAAACACACGCTACTACCAGCCACACGTGGACTTGGGAGNACTCTCAGTTCAGACCTAGGTTGTTCAAAGGTCAACTATACACATGCCCTTAAGCACATCAAAGTCGTTTTTAGGAATTCTACTATGTTTGAATAATTCCTTTTAGAATTTTTTGCTGTATTTCTACCTTGGCTTCCTTGTAGTAAAATGAAAATATAAATCACTTCCTGTTTGGAAAAGAAAGTATTAAGATGAAATTAATTATAGTATTACACGGTTTTATGTATATGTAGATAGTATATTCCTATTTGATGTGATTTTGTCATTGTCTAGTTATAATCCACAATCTATTTCGTAAGTAGATCCATGGGTACCATAGGTAAACTAGAATGGGAATATGAAAGTTATATCTCTTTCTCCCTTGTGTTCAATGATGCTTTCTCTCCAGTCTTCATTCCTCTCCTCCTCCATCTCCCCACCACAAAACAAAACAAAAACAAACAACTGCCCCCCAAAAACCCAAACAATTGATAGAGTTCCTGTTAGATCTTTTCTAGGTTAAGTTCATACTTTAACAAGTTGAGTACAAAAGCTACTGGGTTTGAAGATGGCATGCATTTGCATTGTGTTACATATCCTGCTTTATATATGTGTATATGTATATATATGAAAAATCTCACAGTGTTGTACAGTTTGCTACTCTCCATCCAGGAGTAATTTGTCCTTCTTACTGAGGAATCCCCCTCCTAAATTACAGTTCAAGGTCATTACTGACTCATTAATTCAATCAAATCTAATATAACAATTGTCACTAGAGACTCAGATTATTTTGCTCTTTGCTTAATTATGTTTTTAGTTTTAGATAATACTGCATCTTCTAGCTACCAAATAATGTCAAAGCTCCCGAAGACATAATTAGGTGGCTTTTTAGGGTTTTTAACTTATAAAACACCTATGAAATCATGTATAGGTGAGACCATCACACATGATGAAAAGATTTATGCTCTGGTGTTATGGTAATTAACTACGTCCCCAAATAGCTTGTCAGACTTGTAACCCTTAGTCAGGACTAGGATCCTTGAAATAACTGCCGTGTTTATGGTCCTAATTTGGTTTGCAATTGATTCTACTAAAAACCATCAGCCAGAAAAGTGCTTATTTAACGGACCACAATATAGCCTTCGTGGAGACTATTTTAAAATTACTCTGGTGTCCTACAAACTTTGAGTTCTTTTGTTTCCATAAATTATGAGAGGGAAATGTCACCAGTGCTCAGCGTTGTGGTGCCCAGCTCTGCTGACAGCTGTATGATGCACACTCAGTGCAACTGGATCGGGGCTGAGAGTTTCATCAATAAATATGACTCTGATCGCTTCATGTCAACGGTCAAGGGAATGGCGTTTAGTATCTTAGAAACACACGCTACTACCAGCCACACGTGGACTTGGGAGTTGAAACCACAGTGTGGATCCCATCTCCCTCTTAACAGAAATTTCACTTTTTATCTTTCTCACAATTCCTGATGATAATCTGTTTTTAATGCAGTCATATTTCTCACACTTTCCTACCACATGAGGCTTCTCATGTACTGTATATAACATGTGGAAATAAGAGCTGGGAGGAATACTGTGCTTTACATTAGGAGTATTTCACCTCCCAGCCAGTTTTAGCATGGGCACGACCACTGCTCCTCTGAATCCCTAAAGACAAGCAGATCAATGTTTTAAAATATAAGAAATACAAACCCCAGAAGGCCAGAGAAACTAATTCTACGTATAGGAAGAATTGTGTGAAATAAATCTCAAGGGCATGTTTTTTGAGAAATCAATATTAAAATGTTTTGTTTGAATTAATTTAAAAATCAACTGCAGCTCTCCTTAGTAAACTGCCCTACTTTATCAATTTTTTCATTTACCTTTTTATCATTTATCTACAAATATCTCTACCATGAAGGATATTTTAAATGGATGTTAGATCCAAGTGTTGTACATAGCTAGCCTTTAAATTCACTAGTTTTATTTAAAATATATATTTGTTAACATTTTGCTTGTCTCACAATTTGATAGCATAGCATAATATGTAAAATGGAATGATAAAAGATATTTTTGATTAAATGGTGTTTTTTTTAAAAAAGATTAAGATGCTGTGATAGATATGGAAATCTACATACACATAGTGACTTTGGGTATTTTATCTTCAGCCTGCCCTTCTTGTTAGGAAGCAATTCTTTTTTGACAGTTCTTTGTCCATAAATGCTCGTCTTGGAAAAATTGTAAAGTTAACGTGAAATACCTAGGTTTAAAATGTCATACAAAAAATTAAATTTCTATCTCTGTGCCACTAAATTTTTGCTTCAAGATTTTCCAGTGTTGACTTATAACATTTTTAAAATATCCACAATCACCTTGACAGAATTTTCAGACTCTGAAATATGGTATATTAATTTGACCGTGAATGTTTCCTTAAACCACAAAACACAGAAAGGCAGGAAATCTCGAAAATCCTTGTGTCTGGGAAAACTCAGGGTGGTAAGTAGGTTAACATGTTACTGAAACTATAGGGAGATACAGTTTTTGACATATGAATGTTAAAAACAAGGTCTTGTGGACATTTAAGCTGTGTTTTCTACCTCTTTGAATCTATTTTTACACTGACCATAATTGAAATAATGTTAATATGTAACCAAAAGAATTCTCAGCAAAAATGTTGAAAGGAGCCAATTTATGTGTAAAAAAATCAAGAAGGACAGGCTAATTGTTTTAAAGCCCTGTTCTCCCAGTATTAATTCTGAATCTCTGAAAAAATCATTTTGCACTTACAGTGACTTTATCTTTTTGTAAAGAAAGTAGTTTTTTCCTCATCTATTGACCAACCAGTAATGAGAAAATAAGAAATTTAACATCAATTCCTATTTTTTCCCCTAAAAACCTGAGAAAGAATTGGCTCCAATTAATGCCAGGATCACTTTATTTGTGTAAAATTTATAACATGGTTAATAAAATGTTAGCTATGAATAAAAAATGTAACTATAGTGAAATACAAATGTAGGTATTGCTAGTGTGTAATACTGTATACTCTTGTTGATTTATTTAGTGGCAAAAAATATCTGTGATGCTCTCGGCAAATTCAATTATATCAAAAGTGTTCTTTAGGTTTGGGAAGCTGGAGATTTCAGACTTTAATGCCTGCACACAAACTGACTTTAAAAAGCAAAGATTTGAAACAGATAAAGCAACATTTTGCCTAAAGTTCATTCATCAAAGAGCTGCATATTTTGAAAAGGGTAAAAGTACTACTAAACCCATCAGGGATAAGTAAAGGCTATATACTATAGATTATTTTAATCCCCCAGCTAGATATAAAAGGGATAATTACATATTTGTGGTTGAAGCCATGTGGTGGAAAAATCAATACAACTTTTTTGTATGACACTTCATTAGTGTGAAAAATTTTAAAAGCTGAGAAGAACTGCCTTGCAATTAAATGCCTCTGCTACTGCAGCTCCAGTAATGGGTTTGTATTATTATCTAGTTTATTTGAAATAGTGGTTGCACTATAGAAGTAATTGGAAAACATTGATTATGCACTTGTATCTGGAAAGCCTGGCAAATCATTACAGGGCCCGGCAACAGTTAGTTAGCCTTACTAATGAAGCACTAATTGCTCTAAGTAGGTTAACATGTTAGTGAAATTATAGGGAGATAATAGTTTAGAAAATTCTGAGGTATTTTACCAAACATGCTCTTTCATTTAATATTCCAGAGATAGAAACCATATGGGTTTCCCCCCTTTTGTTTTGTTTATGGTGTTCTCTTGAAAAAAAAAAAAAAAAAGAGTAACCTAAATCAAGTTCCCACATTTATTTGGTTGAAATGACTGTTTCCTTTCATGCTATCTTCCTTTTAACCACTTTTAGCAAATGGAACTAAGCTACTACCAGCATGGCTGCCTTTTAGCAGGCTTTTGGATCCTGCAGTTCAGAAACTTCTGACATATCTATCTTGGTTTAAGGGTTTCATGACGCACTCCGTGCAAATTCTTCCTGCTGTTGAGTCATTATCCCATTATCCCACCTGCATAAAACTATAAGAAATATATATATATATGTATTTTCCTCGAAATTGATTTAATTAATGGAACTAATAGGGCTTTATTAGCAGAAGTAGCACATCCCCCCACTACCACTCTTGGGATATTTAGAAGGAAAAATAATCAGTATTGGAAAAATTTTTACGTATGTGCACCAGGAGATAAGCACAAGAGTGTTTGTAGCAGCATTATCTCTAATAATAGCAAATGAACAAATAAAAATACTTGAAACCACTCAGTAGCCATTGACAAGAGAATGGATAAATAATTGTGTTATATTCACACAGTGGAATATTATTCAGTAGGGGAATAGAAATGATATTCAGGCACATACATTATGAATGAATCTTTGAGATAAAATGTTGAGTGTGAAAAGAAAGTTTTTAAAGACTGCATATGATATGATAACATTTTATAAAGCCCCCAGTAAGCAAAGCTAAACAATTGTAGTGATATGTGGGAGACCTGGGTTTGAACCCTGGGTTGGGAAGATCCCCTGGAGAAGGGAACGGCTACCCACTCCAATATTCTGGCCTGGAGAATCCATGGACTGTATAGTCCATGGGGTCGCAAAGAGTTGGACATGACTGAGTGACTTTCACTTTCATAATTGTATAGCAAAATTATACTCTTAAAAACCTATGAAATGGTATAAAATCCAGGTTCGGAATAGAGGTTACCTCAGAAGGTGAGGTAGAGATGTACAAAAGTGTCCAAGGTGTCGATGGTGGTATAGGTTTTGAATTGGGTGGTTATTTTAATAGTATGAATTTAGTTCAAATCTATGTTACAGATATTATTTTATACATTACAAAAAACTTTCTAAATAGATGACTGTCTTACAGCCCTGTAAAAATTACAGCATCTTGCCAAGTCAAATAACCAAGTCTTAAACCCCTGTGTCTTTCTAAGAAAATTAGAAAAATGTTGCCATTTTTAAATTGTAGGCTTTTTTTGCTAATTATTGATAATATAAATGTGAGAAACTAAAGGTGAAAAAATGCTTTTCTTTTAAAAAAGGAATCTATGTAGAAGTTGTAACAAATACGATAATTCACTTTGGTTTGTTTATAGTCTATTCATAAGTGAGTGTTTCTGTTTCCAGGCTCCTGTACTCCTCTCTACAATGAGTAGTCCATCAAGGTTTACATCTGAGTGGCAGAGTTATCTTTGGGGGCAGTTAAGGAAACAATAGTGATATAAGCGTTGGAAAAGGCAAATTTTTATCATTCATACCAAAGACTTCCTTATGTAGCAACATTTACCAGTGTAAAAGGCAACTGAAGAGTATAATCCCTGTAAGAGGTCAACAAAGTTTGGAGGTCAGTGAGGGAGCAATGAATCAATTTTTTGTTTTGTGTTCCCTGCTTGGCTTTTTTTATTTTTATTTGTTTCGTCTTGTACCTAGTGCAAATCTTGGCATCTAGTAAGTTGTTAACACATACTTTTGAGTCAAACTTTTTCTGGAACCAGTTTCTACAAAGATCGATACCCTGAAATATGTAATTTTATTTGAATGTCAAAAGTGATCTAGGTAAGTTAGTTAATATGTTAGTGAAACTATAGGGAGATAATAGTTTAGAGAATTCTGAGGTATTTTGCCAAACATGCTTTTTCATTTAATACTCCAGAGATAGAAGATGACAGTGACTCACAGAAGAAAAGTTCAGCTACCTAAATTCTTGAAATAAGTGAGAAAAACTCTCCTCTGAAACAAGTTAGAGTCTAGCTATGCTCTTGAATTTTTCTTTGTACTTTAAGCATGTAGTAGAATGGTATAATTTTGAGAAATGCAGCTCGTGAGGGAAAAATGCCCACAACAATCTTACAGGATCCAAGGCTCAATATATTTCCCTTACCTGTTACAAAGGTGCCAAAGAAGTCTTATCCTTTAGAGATACCTCCTGAAATGTTTGCAAATGTGACAAATGAAATGATACCTAGGGTTTGCTTCCAAACACTTTGAGGAGGGGAGTGAGAGGGAGTTTAGATGAAACCAGACTGCCCATGAGCATGATATGATATTTGTTGAAGCAGAATGAAAGTTATTATTATTACTTTGTCTCTTTTGTATATTCAAATTTTCTTCTACAATAAAAAATTTAAAATACTTGGGGACAGATTTATTGAATTTCTTACATGCAACTATTTTGTTAAATAGTGCCTAGCCAACTACTAATTCTCCCTCTTTGGGTTGGAAAAACAACATCAGATTCTCATTCTGGCCACTGATTCCTCTGAAAAGACTCATTTGTTTATTTTTTAAAGTGACATTGGGTGTAACAAACAGGTGCCATTATTGATACACATTGACATGGAACTCTTAGCCTTCAATAGAGGTTTGTTTTTCCCTGGATGTTGATTTTTCCGCCCCTCCTCTTAGAGTTATTGGAAGGATCTGGCTGGGGTGGGCAGTTATAGAGAGGGAGTTATTGTTTAAATGTGACCCTGTTTTTAGTCTTAAGTCAGACAAGAGCCATTCTGGTTACATTCAACATTGCAGAGAAAACTAACAGTGCTCTTAGAGAGCCGCTTTCTACAAAGCAGCTCATTATTGTAAATGGGGCATGTTTAGACTGCTAAGGCAAATCATGAAAGTACGGCCTCGACCGCAAGCTCCTTTGGCAGCAAACACTGTCCTCAGGCCAGATATACTTCTGGGCAGCCCCTGCACCACGAGTCTGCGTGAAAAGCTCACCCGATGATTCTGAAATGCGGAAAGTGGAGTTATGGAAGTATAAATGTGCCTGGTGAACATTATCTGCGAGGTCTTTTATGTTAAGGAAATCATGACACCTGCCAATCTTTCAAATTCCAAAGGGTAAAGCGTGAGGCCTAGTAGGCTGTCATTGAACATGACAGGCTTAATGCCAAGTTTATAACAGAAAAAGGGCAATCTTATTGTGGTTTATTCAGTTTTATGTTGCTGGGTTGGTAGGAAGCCTCTTTCTCTCTCTCTTTTTAAAAATCTAATTTATAACATTTGAAATACCAAACAGATTCTTTACATATCTCCTGAGCCCCTGCTCCTCTTCACTACCCCCAGTTTCTTCTTTAGGGAGCAACCCTAAATCCTTCCAATTTAGCATCTTCGTGAGGCCAGACAGTGGTGTCGGTTGAGCATTTCCTTCCGTTGTTATAGAGCTGTTTCTAACTGCAAACATCTCCGTTTAATTACTGCTCTGACTGTTGCTGTATTTTCACCCAACCTGCCCCTCGCTTGAGCCCATTGGGCTGAAGAAAGAATTGCTCCCCGCGCTGGTCCTTAGCCCTGCTTGTTCGGATCTGTAATTGGCCCTGTGTTTTTGACTTTTTGCTAATAAGCAGCTTACTTTCTCTCCCCCTAGACTCAACCCACCACTTTTGTTTCATGAATTTTACAAAGGATTTTAATAGATGCTTTAGGCTATGCAAAATGTTATATGAAGGGAAGCATTAATGCAACAGCCTTGACACAAAGGACGTGTGAATGGCTGCTTATCATTACAGTCAGGTCTCAAAATTTTCATTAGGAGTTCTGGAGGACAAAAGAAGAAAAAAGTGCAGCTATATGAAGGAATATTAACCTATACTGTGTAACCAACTATAATTGCTTAGCATTTTACATTAACTCTCTTCAGACATGGCCTCTCATTATTTTTACACATACATAATAACTGCTTATTACAGTGGTATAGTCCATGTCGATACATTGTGGATAAGGTTGTGTCAGCATTTCTAATATAAGACCCACTTTCATGGGCTTAAAACAGCTGTAAAATTTACCTCCAGACCAAAGATTGGTAATCAACTTTCCACCTGGAGAGGGAATTTTGTTTAAAGTTTGAAAAAAAAAAACACCCGAAACACGTTTATTAAGAGAAAAAGTTGCTTGTTTTAAATTATGGACATAAACAAAATAAATGAACATGCCTAAGACACTTTTTAAATGTCTAAATATGGAGACTTAGACACATTCTGAATTGTGCTTTTGATAAGTGTAAATGAGTTAATTTTAAATAGCACCAGAATTGAATACCGCATCCATTAGTAAATAGACTTTAGTAAAAATGTTTTATCCCCAGTAGATTGCATTTTATATGATGGTGCTCGGAACTTTGTACATATTTTCAAGATATATAATCCATAGTTTTCATGGAAAAATGAATAAAAAATATTTATCAGTTTCAAGTGTTAGAGCCTGTGAACAGTCACTCACTTATATGACAATGTGCAGGTTTTTAGAGCTATTCTAAAAAACTGTTTTGACTAAGAGAAGGAGAGTAGGAATTCAGCAAAACACTTGTCTTGCTTTGCCCTAAAATTGGGGACCATAAAGAGTAGGGTTTGGGTTTCTGACAGAAGTAATCTAAAGAATTATCTTGCTGATTTTCATTTACTTTGCAAAATACTCCAGTTTTCTCAAGTTTTCCAGGTTTTATAGAAGATAAAAAAGTATTTTGAGATTATTCTCAAATAATAATAGTCAGAGATGTATCAGCATCCTCCCCCCACTTTCTTTTTAAAAAAACTTTTTATTGCTTTAGAGTATAGCCAATTAACAATGCTGTGATAGTTTCAGGTGGACAGCAAAAGGACTCAGCCATACAAAAGTTAGAGACTTGTTTCTAAAGGAAAGGAAAGCTACAAAAATAGCATATAATTTTTTAATGTTATGAGAGAAACTCTCCTTGTGTGTGGTGAAAATTTTTATGGAAAATCTCCCTTATGTTGAAAAAAGCTTAGAAAAAAATGTTTTGAAAATAATTCCAACTCTATTGGCTCTATAGAAGAATTAGAAATCTGTCCTTAAATACATGATGTTTATGAACAGATCGAAACTATCAAACACCAATGGGATGAGATAGAGCTGTGTTCTTAATTCCATTAAGATTTTAGTTTTCATTTGCTCCTTTCATCCTTTTAGCTCAAATGAGAAGGTCAATCTTAGCGCATTTTTCAGACTTGGCCAGTTCTCTGATATAGCCCAAGAACTGCTTAAAAAAAGAGAGAGAGAGAGAATGAGATGTTCATTTTAAAGTACAATCCCACTTAGAATAATATCGAATTCTATAAAGCAACATATTCTACTACTATGCCTTAAAGTGACAGCTTACAGAAGGTGGGAACATGGACTGAAAGTGGCTCTCTGCACAGAGACGTTAATGTTGCATGATTTTAATATAGCTAGGAAGTAGCAGCTCTGTCTCTAAACGCTGGAGTGAGGGTTCCTGGCTGGTATTTGTGCGATGGCTGTTCTATGTTGGAAAAGCTGCAACTTGTTAGTACAGTTTCAGTAAACAGAGTGCTGGCCTCACATAGCTAATTAGCTGTGGCCCCGGCTTGCCTGTGCTGTGTAGTGACAGTCTAATCAGAGATGATTGTCATCAGATATCACAGATGTCTCTGTCTTGCTGCTCAGCCCAGGCAGGCGCTGGTGCAGTTTGGGGAAGGAAGCACGGGATGCTGTTCAAAGACACCGGGTCTCTGGGTGCCTCAGCTGCCGTTTCCAGGCAGCTCGTCACTCGCGCCTGCTGCGAGGAAGAAAGCAGGGTTAGGCAAGGGGAGTATCATACCTGTCGGGTTTTCCAGGAGGCAGTGATGCAATCAGTTTGAAAGGAAAGGTTTCAGAACAAAAATATGTAACTGAAGCTATTCAGGACTTTTTTGAGCCACCTGGGATCCTTGAAGATGACAAATGCTAATTCTTTCAGTTCATTACACATTTTTAAACTGAGTATCTAAGAGGGTTAAAGGAACAAGTTTGAAGATTTACAAGCCACAGTGAAGGATGTGGTAAGAAAAATAAAGCTCTATGCAAAGAGGTGTGACTTTAACCCTAAAGCAGGAATCTGATAACCTCGTAATCTTCCACCTCTCACTCTCAGCAAGTCCTTCTCACTCTACCCCATAAGCTTATAACAGCCTCCTCTGTTCTCTGACCTCTCTACCTCGCATCCTCTTGTCCCTCAGAAGTAATGGAACTTCCTCTCACCGAGTTTGCCGGTAATCTTCACCCTGAAAGACCCTCAGCGTTCCAAACTTCTCTCAGAAATAAACATTGTCACACCTCCAGCCATCATCTTTAAATACCCTCCTCACCATCAGCCAGCTTTTCCAGCACTCTCTCTGTTTTCCCAACTCCTTGGGCTCAGCCGAAGCCCTTCTTCCTTGTATAGTCCCTAACACTGGAGTCTCAAGAAGTCCCACCCTTAATCTTTATCTTGTGTCCTCCACAGCTCCCATTCCTAGGCAGTTTTATCTACACCTATGATTTCAACCACCAAACCCGTTTTAAAGATGCCCAAAATTCCATTCAGAGCTCAGACCTAGTCACATGTTTATCAGACACTTTCACTCGATGTCCTGTGAGCATTTCATGTTTAACTTGCTCCAAACTATAAACTCACCTCTTCTGTACCCGACCCCTCCCTACCCTGGGTTGCCCCTCTAAATGAGGTCCTCCTTTGTGTCTGCCATCTCAGTGGCGGCTCCACTCTTCCCTTGGGTCACCTGAGGCAGAGCTCTGAAACTACCGTGGACCGCTGCTTCTCTTAGGCCCCCAAGCCTGGCTCTCAGGAAACCTGACTGTGTCCTCCTCCTTCAGATCTCAGGAGTTACTCCCTCCACTCCATTTTCCCTGTCTCTGGTCGTTGTTATCTCCTTGCTGGGATAATTTTTGGTACAAATGCACCCTTCATCTGCATGCAGGGCAGTCTTTCTATAAGGAAAATCTGATCCTGTCTTTCCCTTGCTCAAAACCTACAGTGAATCCCTAAAATTTGAGGGAAGCCTGAGGGATGCCAGCCCCACTTTCTGGACCTGCCTGCTCTCTCCACCACAGCATCATGGGCTGTGGTTCCCCACTGCCCTCCTGCTCCAGTCACAAGTCTGGGTATAAGTCTTCACACATGAGTATAATGTAATTCTGACTCACCTTGAGGGTCTCCTTTTCTAGGAAGCCTTTTCTGACATTTCTAGCAGAAGAAAATGCTACATCCTAAGTGCTCCCGGCATCACATTTTCAGATTTCTGTTATAACTCTAATTACAGCTCTATGAATGTTAACATATCTATCTACTCCACTTGACCAGGAATCCCTGGAGGGCAAGTGACGTTCATCTTTGCAACTCTTCATTTGATCTAGTACCTGGTGTAGAGCAGACATTAAACATTTATTAAATGAATCAATCAGTCAATAAATGCAAGATGAATGAAAGCACAGATAGGAATGTATTGCATAGGGATAGCTAGGAAGAAGACTAATATCTTAAATGTTTCTTCAACTTTACACAAAGTATTAGGTAACTCAGAGCCTATATCAGAATGAGACTCCAAATAGCAGTAGTAACAATGATAATAATAGCAACCATTTATTAGGCACTCACTTTGTGCTAGGTTCTAGACCAGATTTTCATAAACTATCTTATTTAAGCCATTTTGTATTATTATAGTTTTCTTTCACAGATGAGGAGACTGAAGTTCAAGGTGACATAGGTAGTGAATGATAGAGTCACGACATGAACTTGGTTGGAATCCCTGCCTTCATCAAAGTCTGTAATAGAAAACACTGGGCCTACAGTGCCTGCATCATCCGTAGGCATGGTCTTGAGAGGTTTACACTCTGGAATCTAGGCTGTAGAAGAGCATGGAAAGGAGGTGTGAAGAGCTCTCTTGCTACATTACGGTTAAAATAAGATGGAGGTTTTTTACCAAAAGGTGGCCAGTCTATTACCTCCACTCATTATGGTGCCAAGCTATACTGGGGGTTCTGTTTCTCCATCAGTCAGTTATCTTTCTCAGTCCTGGGATCACAGATGAATCCCTTACCTATGACAGTTACCTTGCAGACTGCAAACCTTAATTCATGAGTAGGGCTCAGGAAGGAATTGGGTTTTAAAAAGCATTTAAATTGCTGACGTAGAGTAGAATCCTTGCCCAGTAAGTTCAGCAGAAATGTGGCCAGGTTTGCAAATGAAACATTTTCGCAACCCACTTATTATTTGTTAGATGTGATGTTTTTCACCAAATTAGATGAATAGTTGAACCCATGGTTATTGTGGCGCTGAGTGGACAAGCTCACAGCACACAGAATAAAGAAGGTATGTGAGGGTAAAGCGAGAATGTGGGAGAGTTGGTTGAATTTAAAACTTCTGGATGCTTGTAAATAAAATTGAAAGGCTGTTTTCCAACATTTAATTGGGTGAAACATAAGAGTCTTTTTATTTAAAAAAATTTTTGGGGGGGAACGGTGAGGAAGTACTGGAAAAAATATGTCTTTGGCCTTGGCACTGAAAACATAGCGTTCTTGTATCTTCTCTCCCATCTCCTGCCTTTTCTAATATATTTACTGCATTTTTCAGTCTCTGACTTGAACTTTATTTTGTTAAGTTTCTGAATTATAAGAAATACAAAATTTCCTAGCAACTGAGGTAGGAACTGACTCATTTTAATTTGAACCATTTTGCAAGGCTCACTGAAAAGCAACAATGCTCTTAAAAAGCCACAACACTTGAAAAAGTAAAGTAAGGAACAGGGAGGACAGGGAAGGCTCCTGACTTCAGTGTGAGTTCATAAGTTTAATCAATATGCAATCTGTTATTTTTACTGGGGAGCATTTTCTCCAACCCTGTGATTATATGCAAAAAAAAAAAAAAAAGTGTGACCAAGGAAATAAGAATAAGCTAATAGCATAAACAAACTAGTGCAGATTTCAACCCTTTATATAACCGTGTAGAGTAATACTCATTATAATTTGTACTTGTGGTACCTTGCAGTTTGGAAAGTACATGTGTGTGTGTGTGTGTGTGCGCACGTGCATGCGAATATGCAGTCACATTAGAACAGTATCACATCTGTGAGATTGGCAGATAGATATTATTGTCTCTGATTTAAAGAAAAGATAACAGTTTGAACACAATAAAGTAACTTTCCTGTAATACAAGCAGGTTTTCTGAAGGATGGTGCCTTATCTCCCCCATAACCACACAGCAGTTAACAGTGCATGTACATGTGTTTACTAAAAGCTGTGCTCTGAATGCAAGCTCAAGTTCACTTCTGTAGCAGGTTAGAATAGTAAGCAAATTTCAGATTGTGCAAAACTTGCATTTCTGGTCCCAAAGCCTGGTTTAATAAAAGCAAATCAACCTTGATTATTGCCTAAGTAAATGAAAGTGTTAATTAAGCTCAGCTCCCTGGTTGGAAATAAAAGCCTGTGAAACTCAAACATACCTGAGGAATGTGAGCAGACAGCCCTGAAGCTGTGACAAGGGTGTAGGCACATTTGTTTGTTTGCCTGGTATCCAGCTTGGAACTGTAAGACAGTAAACCCTTAACAAATGTGGAAGGGAATAAAGAAGGGGAAAAAAGATAAGGAAGAAAGATAATGAGTGTGTGAGAAATAGAAGGGGAGAAACAGAAGGGAGAGACAAACTCCATTCACTAATTGGCTGCATTGAAGGTGAATATTAACAAAGGCATGGTGTGGAGAGCTGCCAATTTGTTCTTCCTGCCCTGACTGTTAGCTGACTGCCTTTCATTAGGTATGAATATATATCCACAAACACTCATAGATAAGTCAACTGTTCATATACACCTACACCCCCCAAATACACACACACACACACACTCAAAATAAGCTTCCTATCTAACACAAAGGGCCATAGTAAAGAGATCATCAAAGAGGATATTAAAAACGTTGTAGATAAGAAAGGGGTAAGAAAACAATTCAGGTGAGAGTAATATATCCTTGAATAATTAGGATCCTGAAATTGAAACACACACACACACACAGAGTTTTCATAAACTTGGAAAGTGTAGAGAGGTAACTCTTTTTGCTGAAATGGAGTTAAAAATATTCACTGAGATATAAAAGCTGCCCAAAGTAGGGTGCTTTCTACAAATCACAACAGGGAAGAAAAGAGCCCTACTTCTGAAGATGCCAGCCAAATTATGATCTGTTTTCAGCAGAGGGATCCACCTTAAGAAAGGTTCAGAGAGCTCAGTAGAAACCAAATACAGTAAGAGGAAGTTGGGAGTGTGGGCGTCAGGCTGTCAGTAATCTGACAGCTATGGTAACTACCCTCTAATCCAGCCAGCTCCAGCCACGCTCTTGGCTGACACCACCAGGACTGACTGACAGCTGAGGAGCAGGCACTTTTTACAGGCTCAAGTGACATCCAGTCTATTAAGGCTGACAAGCACAAAGCAGAGATTTGCCCTGAATGGTTTGGTACTGAAGCCTAGTAAAGGGGTTATTTGAAAGGTCTTAGAGAAAGTGTCAGACTCCAGCTCAGATGATAACAATATTGTAATGATGGTAGTGGACAATGAGGTGCTATGATTGCCTAGGCAGGCTGGGAAGACTGTGACTCACGGGGAGCACCGAGGAGAAGCACACACAAGCTGATTCTTCAGGGCCGGCGTGCAACCATTCAAAGCATTTCCTTTGGTGGTGTGTTTGCTTGGGCCTTGGGGAGCTTCCCGAAGTTGCATATTAATAGTGTTGTTTGCACTGGGGGCACTGGGGGTAAGCAGTGGTGGAGGACTGGACATCACCAGGAGACACCTAAAAGGAAATGTTTGCCTGCCCTTGGTTCACTCTCCAGGTCATCAAAGAGACATTGGCAATATTTTCTAGAAGAAAATGATAATTTTCAGACTGCTGCCCTGCTTATTAACTCTGGCTGAAAAGCAAATTAGTAACTGCAACATGACCATGATATCGTCATTGGTGTTCTTGACTACACTGGTTCCCATAGATGTCAGGCTTGGTGTCAACGGCACCACCCAGAATTTATTCAGCAGGATTTTTTCCCCTATGGACAGTAAAGTTAATTGTTTTTCCTGAGTACCTCTTCAGAGTTGTCTCTGAAATAAAAAAAGGGCAAGGATCATAATCCTGTTTTATTGATAGGAATATGATCCCTGTCATCACTAGGCACTCTCACTTGGGTGAGGCATATTTTTATGTGTATTATTTGTTTGTAACCCCTTTATGCCACATGTATTGTGTCCTTATCATAAGAAAGGTACTGAGATAGGTCCTGGGGATAGCACAGTAGTAAGGGAGTGTGGTTCTTGTCCACACAGTGCTTAAAATCCAGGTCTGGTGGCTAATGTTCAGCTTATTGCACCACTACCAGCATTCTAGATGTTAATATTTGACCTACTTCTATAATGACCCCTAGGTTGGGAAGATCCCCTGCAGGTGAGCATGGAAACCTACTCCAGTATTCTTGCCTGGAGAATCCCATGGACAGAGGAGCCTGGTGGGCTACAGTCCATGGGGTCCAAAGAGTTGGACACGACTAAAGCAACTTAGCACAAACATACTGACAAATAGCTCCTGCTCTGAGCCCCCAAAAGTGGATCCCCATCTGCTTCCTCATCGATTTCCCTGATCCCTACCTCACGAGTCCTTCAAATTCACCATGATCCAGCAACAAAAGAGTAAATACTTAGAATTTCAGGGTCTCTGGGATCCTGGCCCAGCATTCTATGCAGTATCATTTCTGATTTTTCTTCTAGATTTTCATGTCTACCAGTTGCAAAAGAGTTTAAATACCACTGATGATGAAGCTTATGGTTGAAAATTTTATCCCCAAACAAATACACACACACACACACACTCAAAATAAGCTTCCTATCTAACACAAAGGGCCATAGTAAAGAGATCATCAAAGAGGATATTAAAAACGTTGTAGGTAAGAAAGGGGTAAGAAAACAATTCAGGTGAGAGTAATATATCCTTGAATAATTAGGATCCTGAAATTGAAACACACACACACACACAGAGTTTTCATAAACTTGGAAAGTGTAGAGAGGTAACTCTTTTTGCTGAAATGGAGTTAAAAATATTCACTGAGATATAAAAGCTGCCCAAAGTAGGGTGCTTTCTACAAATCACAACAGGGAAGAAAAGAGCCCTACTTCTGAAGATGCCAGCCAAATTATGATCTGTTTTCAACAGAGGGATCCACCTTAAGAAAGGTTCAGAGAGCTCAGTAGAAACCAAATACAGTAAGAGGAAGTTGGGAGTGTGGGCGTCAGGCTGTCAGTAATCTGACAGCTATGGTAACTACCCTCTAATCCAGCCAGCTCCAGCCACGCTCTTGGCTGACACCACCAGGACTGACTGACAGCTGAGGAGCAGGCACTTTTTACAGGCTCAAGTGACATCCAGTCTATTAAGGCTGACAAGCACAAAGCAGAGATTTGCCCTGAATGGTTTGGTACTGAAGCCTAGTAAAGGGGTTATTTGAAAGGTCTTAGAGAAAGTGTCAGACTCCAGCTCAGATGATAACAATATTGTAATGATGGTAGTGGACAATGAGGTGCTATGATTGCCTAGGCAGGCTGGGAAGACTGTGACTCACGGGGAGCACCGAGGAGAAGCACACACAAGCTGATTCTTCAGGGCCGGCGTGCAACCATTCAAAGCATTTCCTTTGGTGGTGTGTTTGCTTGGGCCTTGGGGAGCTTCCCGAAGTTGCATATTAATAGTGTTGTTTGCACTGGGGGCACTGGGGGTAAGCAGTGGTGGAGGACTGGACATCACCAGGAGACACCTAAAAGGAAATGTTTGCCTGCCCTTGGTTCACTCTCCAGGTCATCAAAGAGACATTGGCAATATTTTCTAGAAGAAAATGATAATTTTCAGACTGCTGCCCTGCTTATTAACTCTGGCTGAAAAGCAAATTAGTAACTGCAACATGACCATGATATCGTCATTGGTGTTCTTGACTACACTGGTTCCCATAGATGTCAGGCTTGGTGTCAACGGCACCACCCAGAATTTATTCAGCAGGATTTTTTCCCCTATGGACAGTAAAGTTAATTGTTTTTCCTGAGTACCTCTTCAGAGTTGTCTCTGAAATAAAAAAAGGGCAAGGATCATAATCCTGTTTTATTGATAGGAATATGATCCCTGTCATCACTAGGCACTCTCACTTGGGTGAGGCATATTTTTATGTGTATTATTTGTTTGTAACCCCTTTATGCCACATGTATTGTGTCCTTATCATAAGAAAGGTACTGAGATAGGTCCTGGGGATAGCACAGTAGTAAGGGAGTGTGGTTCTTGTCCACACAGTGCTTAAAATCCAGGTCTGGTGGCTAATGTTCAGCTTATTGCACCACTACCAGCATTCTAGATGTTAATATTTGACCAGCTTCTATAATGATCCCTAGGTTGGGAAGATCCCCTGCAGGTGAGCATGGAAACCTACTCCAGTACTCTTGCCTGGAGAATCCCATGGACAGAGGAGCCTGGTGGGCTACAGTCCATGGGGTCCAAAGAGTTGGACACGACTAAAGCAACTTAGCACAAACATACTGACAAATAGCTCCTGCTCTGAGCCCCCAAAAGTGGATCCCCATCTGCTTCCTCATCGATTTCCCTGATCCCTACCTCACGAGTCCTTCAAATTCACCATGATCCAGCAACAAAAGAGTAAATACTTAGAATTTCAGGGTCTCTGGGATCCTGGCCCAGCATTCTATGCAGTATCATTTCTGATTTTTCTTCTAGATTTTCATGTCTACCAGTTGCAAAAGAGTTTAAATACCACTGATGATGAAGCTTATGGTTGAAAATTTTATCCCCAAATTTCAAACTCTCTTTCTAGTTATCTACATTTACTCTTTCAAAAGTCTTCTCAAGAAGTTTACTTCCAACAGTTTTCCCACATAGAACTTCTTTGGGAGTCCTAACCATAATTTAAATTGATGTTTGAGTGTGCACAGGTAATTAAGAATCCTTAAAATTTACAACAAAACAAAACTTAGCTCCACCAACAAAAACCAGAATTTGCTTTTAGAAATTTGGATTTGTCTATATGAATTCCAGTTAAAATGGCTGATGTGGCTTCTCTCAACTCATTGCTAAGATTATTCATAAAGATACCAAAAAGAACTAAAATTTATAATAGCTCCCTAATTTTAGCAAAGATGGTATGTGAAAGTAATAACCTCAAAACTGTAGCTCCCCCAATGGTGCTACAGTGAAAAACAAAATTGAGGACTTTGCAGTGGAATGCAGCTGAAAACCAATGACACCTGTCATCAGAAAGGTAAACGGGGGGATAACATACTCTCCTCCATCCATCTGCTCCATGACTGAAAACGTAAAAACTCCACCAATCAAAACACTTAGCAGCCATCCCTTCATTAAATGAATGCCACTTTGTAAATTGTATTGTTCTAACATGCTGTACTCCTATCCTTCTGTCCATTTTCCCTGATGTGGCATTTGAGACATCAACCTCTAGAAAATGATTAGTGAAAATAAAGAAAGAATAGAAATGATAATTTTTGTCTTGGGAGGCACAGTACAAAAAATAAAGTTTACAGGTCAGAGCAAGAAATAGAATACTAGACGCATTGGGTAAAGGATTTTAAAGTAGTTTTTAGTGTGTTAAATACCTTAAGAGTATAAAAGAATCAGGGAATGGAGAGAGAAAAATCCCCTCTGCCCAGCATTTCCAGGTGAGATGAAAAATCTGCTTCATGTTAGAAATTGATCCAGGGGTTGTGCATATTCAGCTTCAGTGGGACCCACACTGGGGCCAAGGGTTATCCAAATGACCAAACTGTTGACAAACATCAAATCTAGAAGATTTCTTGTTTAAGGCTGAAGGAACAGAAAAACAAAGCAACATGAGGCTGTTGAAAAGATTATTACAAAACAAGAGTAAAGAATTCTATCTGGATGATTGAAGTAAATATCAGATCTATGGAGATAATTTACTGTAAGAGTCAGAAACAAACTCCTTTCGCCTAAAGTTTTTTAAGAGGAGACAAGCATGAGGAGGGGGAAAGGAGAAATGGATGAAGACAAAGATGAAGAAGGGAATGTGGAAGAAGATGAAACAGCTTCTATGAAGCAGGAACAGCAGTCTATTAAGAGAGAACATCTTAAGATCAAAAAGATGATAAAATAAGATCAGATTCATGGGCATTAAAAGAGCAGTACTAAAATTAAAATCCTTTTGAGGGGAATAACCTGTTACCGATATAGGGGACAAACATGAAAAACCCTTTCAAAGAACTTCTAGTCAATATGACGCCATAAAATCATGTTTATTCCTCTTTTTTTTTTTTTTTCAACATCCCAAACATAGAAATAGGCTTTCTCTAGTAGTTCAGTCAGTAAAGAATCTGCCTGCCACACAGCACAGGAGACCCAGGTTTGATCCAGGGTCTCCTGGAAAGACCCCTGCAGAAGGAAATGTCAACACACTCCAGTATTCTTGCCTGGAAAAATCCTGTGGACAAAGGATCCTGGCAGGCTACCGCCCATGAGTTGGCAAGAACTGGACATGACTTAGTGANTCTGCCTGCCACGCAGCACAGGAGACCCAGGTTTGATCCAGGGTCTCCTGGAAAGACCCCTGCAGAAGGAAATGTCAACACACTCCAGTATTCTTGCCTGGAAAAATCCTGTGGACAAAGGATCCTGGCAGGCTACCGCCCATGAGTTGGCAAGAACTGGACATGACTTAGTGACTAAACGACCACCGCAAACATAGAAATAACAGATAAAATATTAACAATAATAAATGCACAAGACATCCTATACTCAAAAGCAAGATAAATACCTGCAGACCAAAACTAAACAGAAACACAATGCAGTCAGCAGGGCCAAAGACACTAGTCTGCTGGGCATGAAGTCTAGAAGGCAGAGGCAGTTGGGGTATATCCTGGAGAGAGCAGAGCCAGTCCCACTATGACAGACTGGGGGCTGAGGAGATAATGCCATGCCAAAAAAGAAAGATAAAGGAAGAAGATAGGAACAAAGAGGCAAGTGGGACCTGGGCCAACCCTAATAACGATTATGTCTGTTATAACTACACTGAGTACACAATGTAAGATATGGTTCTGGACTTCAAGACTATATGAAGGTTTCAGAGAAAAGTACATATGAAGTTGAAAGGTAAAGCAAAACGAACTGAGAGGAAGAGACATAAACTCACTTGGGCCTCCTAACTACAATTACAAAATACATAATTATCGGTAATCCAGATAAGGAAGAGGACATCAAAATCTGTACTCAAAAGAGGAATTCACTCCAGATTGAAAATGTAGGGTAATCTGAAGATGAATATCAAGAATGGTATGTTTATGATCCTAAAAGAAACGAAGGAAATAAGAAATCATTAAACAAAATAGGCAGTATTGAAATAAGAACAGGTATATTTGAAAAAGAACCAATTAAAATTCCAGAATTTAAAAGTATGTATTAAGATATACAAACCTGTAATATCAGCAAAAATTATGGAGTAAGGACCACTGAAAATTCTCTCCTCCCTAAGAGCAATGTGAAAAGTGGCAAAAATGGTCAGATTCAACGTTTCCAGTACTCTGAAAATTAAGCAAAGGCTTGCAGCAATCCAGAGAGCATCATTCAAGAAAAATAGTTGATAAGAATTATAGCCTTGTGGTGTTTTAATTTGCCCTAGTCCCATCCTCCATCCATTCTCCAGTTCTGTGGGAGTCTTGAAAATCAACAGCCTGCAGTCGCAGTGAAAACTGGAAGCTTGGAAGCCATTGGAGTGGGCAGAGCTTCTTTAAAGCTCTGTTCCCAGAGTAAAGTCATTCCTTGATCTTTCTGGTGGTTCCCTGGAAGACCACATTTTCTAAGGCTCTCTTTATTAGACCTGAATCAGAGCTTGCCCAATACAAAAACTTTTTCCCTGGAAAAGATTGCTGAAAATAGTTACAGATAATTGTTTAACCTCATAACTGCCTGAGGAAGTGGGTTACCGTTGGTGTAAACTGTAAGACTAACCGAAAAGCTTAAGAATGAAATATCAAGAGAGGTTGGAAAAACCCCAACATATTCCTGGAAATCTAGAAGTCCATGTGCAGGCATAGAACTGTGCACATGCTCAGGAACAACCTGGGAAAGACCTAACCACTCATCTCTGGCTGACTTTGAGCAGGGAGTAAAGACTAAGGCAGAGTTATCAACCACCTGGCTTGTGTTAAAGATGTACCAACACACACACACAGCCCCTTGGCAAAGGAAAACTTATTGTTCTAAACAGTTAAGAAAATATCTGTCATTAGCTGACCACAGACCTAACTGAGCAGAGATTTCAATAGCCACACAAGACAATGCAGACGTTACTGAATTAGGTTTTGCTGTTGTTGAGTCACTAAGTCCTGTCCAACTCTCTGCAACCCCATGGACTGCAGCGTGCCAGGCTTCCCTATCCTTCGCTGTCTCCTGGAGTTTGCTAAAATTCATGTCCTTTGAGTCAGTTATGCTAGTAACCATTTCATCCTCTGTTGCTCCCTTCTCCTTTTGTGTTCAGTCTTTCCAAGAATCAGAGTGATGTGACCAGATGCTACGATCTTAGTATTTTGAATGTTGAGCTTTAAGCCAGCTTTTTCACTTTCCTCTTACACTGTCATCAAGAATATCAGAGTGGTATTATCTACATATCTGAGGTTGTTGATATTTCTCCTGGCAATCTTGATTCCAGCTTGTGAGTCATCCAGCCTGGCATTTTGCATGATGCATGTAAGTTTGCATTTGCATATAAGTTAAATAAGCAGGGTGACAATATACAACCCTGTTATACTCCTTTTCCAATTTAGAACCAGTCAGTTCTAACTGTTGATTCTTGACCTGCATACACATTTCTCAGGAGACAGGTAAGGCGGTCTGGTATGCTCATCTCTTTAAGAATTTTCCAGTTTGTTGTGTTCCACATAGACCAAGGCTTTAGCTAGTCAGTGAAGCAGAAGTAGATGTTTATTTTGAATTCCCTTGCTTTCTCTATGATCCAGCACATGTTGGCAATTTGATCTCTGGTTCCTCTGCCTTTTCCAAACCCAACTTGTACATCTGGAAGTTCTTGGTTCACATACTGCTTAAGCCTAGTTGAAGGATTTTGCACATAAACTGACTAGCATGTGAAATGAGCACAATTGTGGGTAGTTTGAACATTCTTTGGCACTGCCCTTCTTTGGGATTGGAATGAAAGCTGACTTTTTCCAGCCCTGTGGCCAGTGCTGAGTTTTCCACATATGCTGACATATTGAGTGCAGCACTTTAACAGCATCAGCTTTTAGGGTTTTAAATAGCTCAGCTGGAATTCCATCACCTCCACTAGCTTTGTTTGTAGTAATGCTTCCTACGGCCCACTTGACTCCACACTCTGGGATGTCAGACTGTAGGTGAGAGACCTATTCTTGCCATCTCTTCTTAATCTCTTCTGCTTCTGTTAAGTCTCTACCATTCCTTCCCTTTACTGTACCCATCCTTGCATGAAATATTCCCTTGATATCTCCAGTTTTCTTAAAGAGATCTCTAGTCTTTCTATTGTTTTCCTCTGTTTCTTTGCACTGTTCATCTAAAAAGGCCTTCTTACCTCTCCTTGCTCTTCTCTGGAACGCTGCATCCAGTTGTTATATCTTTCCCTTTTCCACTTGCATTTCACTTCTCTTCTTTCCTCAGTTGTTTATAAAGCCTTCTCAGACAACCACTTTGCCTTCTTCTCAGACAACCACTTTGCATTTCTTTTTCTTTGGGATGGTTTTGGTCACTGTCTCCTGTACAATGTTAATGAATCTCCTCCCATAGTTCTTCAGCACTCTGTCTACCAGATATAATCCCTTGAATCTATTCATCACCTCCACTATAAAACCATATGGGATTAGATTTAGGTCATATCTGAATGTCCTAGTGTTTTCCCTACTTTCTTCAATTTAAACCTGAATTTTGCAATAAGGAGCTCATGATCTGAGCCACAGTCAGTTCCAGGTCTTGTTTTTGCTGACTGTATAGAACTCCATATAACCAACCTGATTTCAGTATTGATCATCTGGTGATGTCCATGTAAGGAACCTGCTAGGCTATAGTCCATGGGATTGTAAAGAGTTGGACATGACTAAGCAACTTCACTGGTTCACTGGATGTCCATGTGTAGAGTCTTCTCTTCTGCTGTTGGAAGAAGGTGTTTGTTATGACCAGTGCGTTCTCTTGGCGAAACTCTGTTAGTCTTTGCCCTGCTTCATTTTGTACTGCAAGATCAAATTTTCCTGTTACTCCAAGTATCTCTTGACAAACCAGTAGCTAGGTTGACTAAGAAAAAAAGAGAAAAGATTCAAGTCACTAAAAGAGGAAACATTACTATTGACCTTATAGAAATAAAAAAACTATAAGGGAATGATATGAACAATTATATGCCAAATCAGATAACCTAGATGATGTGGATAAAATCCTAGAAAGGGGGAAAACTAACAAAACTTATTCAAGAAGGAATAGAAAATCTGAACATATCAATAAGAAGTAAGGAAATTTAATTAGTAATCCAAAACCTTCCCACAAAGAAAAGTCCAGAATGAGATAGCTTCACTGATGAATTCTATTCAGTTCAGTTCAGTTCAGTCACTCAGTCGTGTCCGACTCTTTGTGACCCCATGAATCGCAGCATGCCAGGCCTCCCTGTCCATCACCAACTCCTGGAATCCACCCAAACTCATGTCCATCGAGTCGGTGATGCCATCCAGCCATCTCATCCTCTGTCATCCCCTTCTCCTCCTGCCCCCAATCCCTCCCAGCATCAGGGTCTTTTCCAATGAGTCAACTCTTTGCATCAGGTGGCCAAAGTACTGGAGTTTCAGCTTTAGCATCATTCCTTCCAAAGAAATCCCAGGGCTGATCTCCTTCAGAATGGACTGGTTGGATCTCCTTGCAGTCCAAGGGACTCTCAAGAGTCTTCTCCAACACCACAGTTCAAAAGCATCAATTCTTCAGTGCTCAGCCTTCTTCACAGTCCAACTCTCACATTCATACATGACCACTGGAAAAATCATAGCCTTGACTAGACAGACATTTGTTGACAAAGTAACATCTCTGTTTTTTAATATGCTGTCTAGGTTGGTCATAACTCTCCTTCCAAGGAGTAAGCATCTTTTAATTTCATGGCTACAATCACCATCTGCAGTGATTTTGGAGCCCCCCAAAATAAAGTCTGACACAGTTTCCACTGTTTCCCCATCTATTTCCCATGAAGTGATGGGACCAGATGCCATGATCTTAGTTTTCTGAATTCTATTAGAGAATTAATACAAATTCTTCACAACTCTTCCAAAAGCCAGAAGGGGAAGAAATACTCCCCAGCTTATTTTGTGAGGGCAAACACATCGCAAGAAAACAGAATCTACAGACCAGTATCCTTTGTGAAAATCCTCAAGCAAATACTGGCAAATTGATTCAGTAACGTACAAAGAGGACTATACCCTGACCAAGTAGGATCTACTCCAGGAGTGCAAGGTTGGTTCCCATGTTAATGAATTAGAAGACTTAATAAAGTTAAGACAATACTCTTGAATTTGATCTGCAGATTTAACACAATCCCAATCAGAATTGAAGCTGCCCATTTTTGTTGAAAGTCACAAAATGATCGTAAAATATGGGAAGTGAAAGAGGTGCAGAATAGCCAAAACAATCTTAAAAAAGAACAAAATTGAGCCATCACAATTTGCATTTCAAAATTTACTACAAAGCTACAATGATTGGAACTACCACAAGGATAGACATATGGGTCAATTGGCCTAGAGTTGAGAGCCCAGAAATAAACCTATACACTTATGTCAGTTTATTTGACAGTGAATCCAGGAAAATTCATTAGGGAAAGAAATCTTTTCAACAAAGGATGCTAGAAAAACTGAATATCTACATGCAAAAGAATAAAATTGGACCTCTAGATCACACCATATGCAAAAGTGAACTCAAAATGGATTAAAGGCCCAAATGGCAAACTATAAAACTCTTGGAAGTATACATGCTAAAATATAGATGACCCTTGAAAAATATACAAAGTGAGAGAAGCCTGACACAAAATGCCACATTTCTGTGATTCCATTGCATAAAGTGAATTTGTTATGGCAGGAATAGAAAACTAATACAACTGCTAAAGCCACAGTGCTATTCTATGGAAAATTTTATTGCTCGTTATGTTATGATTAAGTAAAATTAGTTTTATATACATAATACACTTTCTTCAATGAGTCCAAAATTCTCACTTATAGTTAATGAGAAGCAAGACTGAAGTATAGCTAGCTTCACATCAAGAGGACATGAAAGCAACCATCACCGTCAGTAGCCAGTTGTCAAGGACCCCAGAGTTTGGCTGTGATGCCCAGCCTGAGAAGGGTCCTGGCCAGCATCAAGTAAGCTCAGTTTCCTGCTTTGCCTGTCCCTTGTGTCAGTCATCCAGTTCAACACATTTGCCAAGTGTCTGCTAGTGAGGCCATTTGTCAGGTCCTAAGGAGATTCAGAATTAGTAAGACTCTGGCCTCAGGTAACCTGCTACAGTGATAGGGAGGGGTACAGATTTCCTACCATGTGATAAAAGACCAGCCATTAACATTTCAGCAGATATTTCCTTTGAGACACTAGAATAGGAATGTCAGGGAAGCCACATGCACCTAGAAACTTTTCTTTCTCATTGAGACTTAATAGTGTGGATTGTGGATGACTCCTTAATCCTGATGGAGAAGTATTTGAAAGGAGGAGGGGAGAGAGGAATAGTGAAGATGGAGGATGATATTAGGTACAACTTAACTGAGCACTTTTAGAGACAATCGGAATTTAACTTTGATGGTTACATATAGGCAGTATAATTTGAGGCAATCCATGAAAGCCTTCTGTGCCTACATTTCTTCATATAAAATGGGGATATTAATGGTACCTATTTCCTGTGATTATTGTGAGGATTAAATAAAGGAATATGAAGTGTGCCTTGCACAACTTCATACCTGTTAAAAACCCATTAAACCCTCCTTACTCAATTAATTTTGGAGGCATTCTGATGAATTAAATCTGGCATTGGTATGTTTTTTATTAGGATCTCCGCTTGGAGTTAAAAACTTAAAGCCTTTTGGAGAATTTTAAGATAGTTTTATTAGCTCACTGTTGTTTTTTTTTATATATCTGGAATGGATCTCTAAAAGTATAGCTAAGTCTTGCATTGTTTGTAATATCCTAAACATTTAATATTATGAATATTACCTATTAAGCCAAACACCAAGTAAGTCATCCAATCTACCCTTTTTGGGTTCATCTGCCACTATTCTGTATATACAATTTTTACTTTTAATATAATGGTGTTAACTCTCCAATACTGTGATTTAGAATTATCGAAGATCTGTAAGATCTTAACAAAATAATGCAAAGGTTGTTAGCACTGGGGCCAAAGCTTCTCTCTCATACATGCCAGGAGGTTAATACTATCTTTGATTCTATCTAATATGAATATTTATTAGCTTATTAAGTCATAGTGTATAACATGGAACTGAAAATAATAGAGTTTTCCAGTGACCCCCCTCCCTCTCCAGTGTAATTCTTGATTCCAGAGACTCTTGACCACAGAAGAAAATATTCAACATAAAAGAAGTCTTTGAAATATGGTTTAGTTCACTCAGTGTGCTCTGAATTCAAATAGATTTCTACATTTACCAACAATGCCATTTAGATACCCACATTTTGGTCATTTTCGTTATATTTGAACTGTATTACCTATATAGCTGTTATGGCCCCTTTCATCAGCTCAGGAAACAAATTTGATCACATCCTGTATTCTTCAAGTTAGAATAGCTTGATTCCCCTGTTCATCAAATAATAAGCTTTCAGGATTTTTCTGAGGGTAATCTTAGCATTATCTAAGAACCCCGGGTATTCCTTCAATCCAGAGGGCCCAAGTTCTACTTCTGGATGTCTCTTAGAGACCAAACTGCAGGATCTGCCAAATGCCACAGTTTGAAAAAGACTTACTATTGTCATTGGTCTGATACTCTGATGCATCTTTGTACAGTGGTTCTCTTGCTGTTTCAGATATGTCTACAGACCTTATCAGTGCTTGGTTCACACTAACATGTTCAACTCTTATTCTCAAAGCAGATCCTCATTGTGCCAGAGCCAGTCCTTCTCTGCATCAGTCTAGGTATTGCCAGTGAACCAAGAGGCCCACTCTGGAGAGATGTTCCCCATAAGGACTTTCCTTTTGAATTGTCTCCACTTCCTTTTCCTGCAAGTAGACCTCAGTCACAGAGAAGGCAATGGCACCCCACTCCAGTACTCTTGCCTGGAAAATCCCATGGATGAAGGCCTGGTGGGCTGTAGTCCATGGGGTCGCAAAGAGTCAGACATGACTGAGCGACTTCACCTTCACTTTTCACGTTCATGCATTGGAGAAGGCAATGGCAACCCACTCCAGTGTTCTTGCCTGGAGAATCCCAGGGACGGGAGAGCCTGGCGGGCTGCCGTCTATGGGGTCGCACAGAGTCGGACACGACTGAAGCGACTTAGCAGCAGCAGCAGCAGACCTCAGTCAAAACTTTCTGAATCCAGCAGAGGCATCTAAAGTTGTGAATCTCAAAAGATGGGAGAATGGTAGAGTTGAGAGTGTGACTGTTTCCTTTCAGAAGGCTCCCTGATGTCTGTGAAGATTTCCTCATTTTTCCCACAGTGATCACATCTATACTACCAAGTTGTTATTTGGAGGGGCTGCCTTTGTCAAGCTACAAAAAGGGCCTATTACCCTTTCCCCAGGATAGCCAAGGCCCAAATACCTAACGGTTGCATTATCGAGAGCCGTCTTTCCAGTGACTCTCCTAGAGCAAGTTCTGTGCAAGACAACTTGGCACATCTTCCTAGACAGTCTGCACCAGATTTTAGAAGGTATCTTCTCCTGAAGGAAAGAAAAAACGTTAATGTTCCAGGTGGACACCACACTATGCAAGACACCACACAATTCAGAGATGAAAATTCAGTAAAGACAAGTTTTAAAATTAGATGAATATCTATCCAATTTAATCATTGTTCTGCTGTGTGTGCTCAAGCCAGTAGCTTAACCACCTTGAGGGCATGTAATAGCTCAAATAGGAAGTGACTTTAATAAAGAACTAAAAAATAGTAATTTAAATGAATTTGAATTTTTATTTTTTCTTTCATAAGGAGAAGTAAAAACGTTGGTAATTGCAGACATTGTTTCAGTAGCTTAAGGTGGCAAAGCCAAGGACTCTGCAATTCTCTTGTCATTTCTGTCATAATCACAAGATGGCAGTTGCAGATCTAGCTGGCATATCACATTTTAGGAGTGGAAAGGAGGAAAGAATGGGAAGAATGAAGAGTATGTGCTTGTTTCAGGAAACCAAGAGCAACCCAGAAATCCCCAGCTAACTTTGGTTTCCATTTCAAGGGCCAGAATGTGTCCAGTGGACTCTCCTATCTTCAGGAGAGTCTGGGGGTAGGAATTTTAGCTTTCTAGGCTCTAAAGAATCAGGAGGCATTGAACAAAGGGTATAGAAATAAGTATAGGATAAATCAACCTACAGTATTTGGCACAAAAATAAAGATGTGAACTAAGGCATTAGCAGCAAGGATGGACTAAAGTGGACAGGATTGAAGCTGGAATCAACAATGCTCTTTGAATAACTTGAGGATGGAAGTGATGGGCAGGGCATAGGTCAGGAACCACATCTTATTTTTTAGTAGCCTCGTGAAGGGTCTAATAAAGTTCTCAAGACAAAATGGACTGCCAAGAAAGATTGGTCCCCAAATGATGTTCAGAGTTATGATTCTGTGAATGTAAAGTATGATCCAAGACTCTTCTGGGAGTCAGGCCTTACAGAATAATGGAAACTACCTGTTAGCCCTTGGTTGATTTTTAGCCAAAGTTTGTGCCAAAATGTTTTATTAGAGACTTTTCCCTGTTTTAGTTTAGGGGGTTTTTTTAGTGACTGATTCAAGCAAAAATTCAATCACTTTGTGTTAAAAGGCACTTTTACAGCATAAAGAGAGGCTAGATACAGGGCCTGATTACCTCTGGAATCCTATCAGAGGCATTGGTGAGTGAGCTTGATTTCCATGAGAGCTATTTGGTCAGTCTTTCGGAGCCCCTTTTACATGGGTATCCTATTATTTAACAGGCACTTTAAATTGAGACCAGCATCCTGATTCTCAAGCAGTCCGGCTTTTATTGGAAATCTCTGCCACATTTAAACATCTTTAGTACATTTCATAAATAGAATTGTAAAAGGCAGCAACCAGACTTCAAAGCGTAGACATGTTGACCACAATTGTGAAGCTGGCGAAAATTTTTGCTGGTTGTAAAGCTCATGGAGCCTCTTTCAATCTCCAGGACAACTGACAAGGAAGAGGGTCAGCATGCCTTCCTCCTGAGTGTCTCTTGGATGGGCCTGAACAGACCAGGTATGGGGAGAGCTGGCAGGGAGGGAACCAACGTACTTTGGGGTAGATGTCAAAAGGACCGACTAAAATACTCAGTCCCCAGCAGAACTGAAAGGAACCAGGCCAAACTGAAAATAAACTAGATGGAAGGAGAGACTGACCACACTTTCTGAGCTTTGATTTCTTGCATCTCTCATCTCCTGCCCTGGTCTTCCACTGTGAAGACTTCAGGCATCCTCTGCCCTCAGGTAAACCTGACTCTTCTTTCTTTTCTGCACCCACTGAACTCCGTACAAACACTTATTACAGTTTAGTGAAATGATTTGTTTTTACATTGTATTCTGTCTCCTATTCTCAGCTCTAGAGTATGAGCACCTTGAAAGAAAGGGTTGTATCTTATTCATCTCATGTACACAACAAATTAAAAGTGTGTTTAAAGAAAGTTGGGTCTCTGGGGAGAATCTGGGCAATAGAATCTGGGCTGAGGGAATTATTAAGGAAGATTGTTCATGTTTCCTTAGCCTACAGCAAAATTCTCAAAGTGAGGTCTCTGAACCAGCAGCATCAGCATCATTTGGGAACTCTTTAGAATGCACTTCCTCCAAGCCTGGCCCCAGACCTACTGAATCAGTACATCTGTTTTAGTCAGGGCTCTCCAGAGAAGCAGAGGCAATAGGCTGTTTACACATATCGAAAGAGATTTATTACATTGGCTCATGTCATTACAGAGACTGACAAGTCCCAAGATCTGCAAAGTGAGTCAGCAAGCTAGAGGCCCAAGAGAGCTGATGGTGGAGTTCCTGTCCAAAGATTGGCAGGCTCAAGACCCAGGAAGAGCCAATGTTTCCATTTAAGTCCAAAGACAGGGGAAAGCTGATGTTTCAGTTCCCAAGCAGTCAGAGAGGAAGGAATTTCTGCGACCTGTGTTTTAACAAGCCTTCCAGGTGGTTCTGAGGCACTCTGAAATTCAAAAATCACAGACTGAAACTTTTCAAATCTCAGGTTTCTCATCTATAAGATAAAGCTAATAGTAGCAACCTCAAGGGGCTGTTGCAAATATGAAATTAGATGATATATGTACAATGCTTAGTCCAGAGCCTCATACATATCCAACACTCAGAAAAATTATTGAAGGGTGAATGTTATACTTTGGTTTGTTTCCTTTTGCCATATGAGTGACTTTTGGAAAGTATTCTCAATATTGGCATCATCTTATGGCGCATTTGGATTACTCACACAAGAGTTTCCATTGGTTTATCTAAATGTAAAAGTTCATCCAGCTAAACCCTACCCTTTCAAAGTCCTTGTAACCTGGACACAGCCAGGCATGAATCCTGTCTACCCCATTTGGTCCTGTTCCTGTCCCTCAGGTACTAGAGAAGATGGATTTCAGGCAGCAGTCACCATCTGTGCCATGCAGGGGACAGTCTCCCAGGCCCATAGCCACCTAAGTGCGAGAGGAAAGGACCCTGAAGCACTGCTGTTGAAGAAGAAAGCTGAGGACATAAAGGATATCAAATAGTTCTGGAGCCCCCATCCATGTTTAAATGGCCAACAAAGGCGTTTAAAGGTTTCCGGCGGATTTCCTCTGCGTCACAATAGTTTAAAATTGGTCAACAAGGCACAACTCTCCTTAAGGGGAACAGACAGCAACACCACCCCCTCACACTGCTTTACTTAATTCTGCCATGTTTCTAGCATCATCGCCTCCCTGCTCCAGGAAAACCCAATTTAATTCTATATTTACTGCATCAGATGAGCCTTTCATCCAAGACAGATAAAATGCCTGTAAACCCATTTTCGAATGGCATCCCCAGATAGACTATTCATGAAAATGCATATGTACACATATATGTACACACTCAACACTCTAGACCACATTTCCCTGTTTGATTATAGCCCCAGGGAGGGCAGAAACACAATTTTCAAGGGTGATGTAGACTGCACACATCATGCTGAGGAGAACATAACTGGGGTATAAAGCAGCTTCCTCTTGCCCAGAAGCTGCTCCCACAGAACACTCCGTGTGAGTTCTGCTGAAGCACCGCAGGGGTGGTTGAGACAGCTCAGTTTCTGGCATTGCAAGCCAATGAAATTCCTGTCCTTTCACTCTCAAATAAATAAAGCTTTGAAAACTATCATTATTACTGTTCTTTAAGTGAGTCTACCTTGCCTCAGCACTACCCCCTCCCACTGATTTCCATTTGTTTTCCTGTCGGAGCCGAGTGTTTGCAGCTAGTGTCTCCCCGAGCAGCAGGGTGAAGATGTGGCACCCTTCTCTGCTGGGCTGACCCTCCCTGGAGAGCCCAGTGGGGGTGAGGTACTGCCTGGTGGGAATTTTCTCATTAGCCCTACAGGCAAGCATGTATTCCAGCCCAGTCAGCCCGAGGCTCTGAGCAGAGAACTGCAAATATTTTACTGAGAGAGGGGCTCAAGAGTGTGACAACTAGTGTATTACCGCTGAATCTGTTCTGTCTGAAACTGGCAGAAATAGGAACGGGGAGACTGCTCCCCTCAGGTGACTGGGTAGAAGGAAGCTGCCAGGAAGAAGACAATACGTGAATCCTAACTTCACTGTGACTTCATCTCCATCAGCTGACTAGCTGCTGCTGCTGCTAAGTCACTTCAGTCGTGTCCGACTCTGTGTGACCCCACAGACGGCAGCCCACCAGGCTCCCCCATCCCTGGGATTCTCCAGGCAAGAATACTGGAGTGGGTTGCCATTTCCTTCTCCAATGCATGAAAGAGAAAAGTGAAAGTGAAGTCGCTCAGTCTGTCCGACTGTTAGCGACCCCATGGACTGCAGCCCACCAGGCTACTCCATCCATTGGATTTTCCAGGCAAGAGTACTGAGGTGGGGTGCCATTGCCTTCCCTGGCTGACTAGCTAGCTGAAGCAAATACTGAAAACAAGTTTGAAAGGGGAAGCAGCTGAACAAATAATGTGAAAGTAGTAAATGCCAGAATATATTAATAATTCTTAGAGCAAAATTTTTCAGTTGAGTTGGTACTGTGGGATATACAAAGATGACAGACATGGGCTTTGCCCTCATGATGCTTATAATTCAAAACAAGAAATAAGACACATACGCAAATCACATGACAAAACCCAGAAGCAGAGAAAGATCAAGAAGAGAAATTTGAACAAAAGAATCACAGGAATTCAGACAGAAGACTTTTACCTGGTCAGGATTGGGAAAAGCTTCATGAAGGTCTTCTGTATGGAGTTCAAATGCCATTTGTATGGAGTTTTGAAAAAAAAAAAAAAAGTACTGTATTTCAAAAGGCAAATATGAGAAATCCTCTCAGGTGTTTGCCTCCCAGAATTGCTGCCTTCTCAGCTCACTTCTTGCCTAGAAGAGCCAGCCTCGCAGTTAGAGACTACACACATAAGGTATTCATTTCTTGAGTCTGACTTGAAGCAAGAGTGTGGTCTTTTGACACAGTGGTGAATGGTACTGAAGAGACATTGGATACAGGGCCTTTGGGGAAAGCTTTACTTCCTGATTTAAGAAAAGAAACAAACTGTGCTTCCTTCCTGGCTTGAACGTTGTCACCCAAGGATGTGATGCTTGGAGTAATCTTGATATCTGGGGGGAAAGCAAGAGAATTGCAGAGTAGCCAATTTTCATCCAAGACATAGAAACCGATCCTGGAACTCCTGACTTTCAAACTTCTTTTTATGTGCTGTGAGGATTTTTTATTTGGTAAGCCACTTCTGGTTACGTATTCTATAACATGGGGCTGAAAGCATCTTAAGGGAAGCACAGAAATCCATTCGGGAGCATGGACATTCAGTAAGGACAAGGAGAACATGTTTATTTTGGCAGATGCTTAGAGTGTATGGAGGGGGCTAACGTGAAGTAAGGTTGCAGAGTACAGGCCAAGTTCTGGAAGAATTCTATGGACTAGGGTAAAACATGAGGTTGTTCTGACAGCAATGATGAGAAATGTGGAAGGCATTTAAGCAACTTACTGCCCTGGCCAGAGCAGCGCAATGAGAAAGTTAATGCTAAAGCTGAGATGTAGAGGAAGGCTTGGACTCGAGAGAGTTAGAGGTGGGAAAAACATGTAGGATTTATTCTGCCAAGAATCTGATTCAGGGGCTATCAAGCACATCTTATTATTTTACCCTGAGGAGGTTTAAAAAAAAATACTGAGATCTAGATTCCTCCTTCAGAGCTACTGATGCAATTGGTCAAGGGTGGGAACTGGAATGATTTTGCAGCAGCTGCTGCTATTGTTTAAGCTCACCTAATGTGTAGCCACTTTTGAGAAGCCTTGGTGCAGCTGCGGAAAAGGAAAAGAAGAGATAGGCGTGGTAGAGACTGTGGAAGCAGATGGGTAAGATGTAGGGGGCAGAGGGGAGGAAAGAGTCAAAGATATCAAGGACTTCTTTCAAGATAGGATAACTGGGAGAATGGCAGTGCCATTTACACCAATAGAGAAGTCAGAAGAAGCAAGTTTAAGGGAAAGTTCAATTTGAGAAATATTGAATTTGAAATGACAGGAGCAAGCTCTGTATTCTAGAGAGAACTAAGCTGAAATTATAGTTTGGAATCACCTACACTGGGAAATTATGGATTCTTTGGAGATGGTGATTTGCCAAGGAGGGAATGTCAGAACAAAGAAGAGGACCACGGACCCAAACCTCGAGGAACAATAAGAATGGATAAGGAAAGAATACCCCAAGGAGAATTAACTTTGGGGAGTTAAAATCTAATCCCTTTCATCCACTTAGACTAATATTGATGTATAGATACCTAGTGGCAATTAGACTTCAGGATATCAGACTGGCATTGTTGCAGATTAATTCAGGAAAGCTGTCCACCTTTCCTGTCTAGCAATATGCCTGAGCAGTAACACGAAGTTATCTGTCCTGCTTCTTCACAGTAGAAAAAATAAAGTGAATTTAATATTAAACTGTAAAATAAAAACAATGAGCAAAATTTTCAAATGATATTCTTAAATAAATTTCATGCCCTAAAGAAAAAACAAACTAAACTTGTTCATATGCCCCACCAATGAGATCACATGGTTTGATAAACAACTGATTAGGGTTGGGCATCTGAGAATCCCCCTCATACATACTTAAAAATATCTGAAATTTTTCATCTTTGTTTCTACTTTATTTGTAAAGAATTGGACAAACACAAATTCCAGACCTCTCCAGTAGGTTATGATAGTGTGATAATACTTAACACCACTGAACAAAAATATTACTGTGTCGGTCATTGTTATTTAATTACATGCATATATACCTCTGAGTTATTAGAACTACTAAGATGTTTAATACTGATTCAATTAATACTATTATACTATTGTGTTGTGTACATAGTTATGTAGATAGATCCAACTTTTTTTTGTTTTAATCTCCTTGGACCTGTAGCCTTTTATATCAGACTGATCTCAATAAGGTAGATTAAACCTGCCTTGGATTATATGGAAATTGTTTCTATTATTTTACTCTCCCTCAGCAAACCATATAACTGGATATAAAAGATGATGAAGTTTGTGGGGTAATAAAGAAGAAAATCGGTGTATTTGTTAGAGCTTCAGACAGTCTTTTGGGGAAGGCAATGGCACCCCACCCCAGTACTCTTGCCTGGAAAATCCAATGGACGGAGTAGCCTGGTGGGCTGCAGTCCATGGGGTCGCTAACAGTCGGCAGACTGAGCGACTTCACTTTCACTTTTCTCTTTCATGCATTGGAGAAGGAAATGGCAACCCACTCCAGTATTCTTGCCTGGAGAATCCCAGGGATGGGGGAGCCTGGTGGGCTGCCGTCT
>SJYX01022805.1:290924-304408 GCA_006410675.1 Oreotragus oreotragus | reverse complement strand
GTGGAGATCCCTTAAAAAACTGGAAATAGAACTGCCATATGACCCAGCAATCCCACTGCTGGGAATACACACCAAGGAAACCAGAATTGAAAGAGACATGTGTACCCCAATGTTCATTGCAGCACTGTTTATAATAGCCAGGACATGGAATAAACCTAGATGTCCATCAGCAGACGAATGGATAAGAAAGCTGTGGTACATATACACAATGGAGTATTACTCAGCCATTAAAAAGAATGCATTTGAATCAGTTCTAATAAAGTGGATGAAACTGGAGCCTATTATACAGAGTGAAGTAAGCCAAAAAGAAAAACACCAGTACAGTATACTAATGCATATATATGGAATTTAGAAAGATGGTAATGATAACCCTACATGTGAGACAGCAAAAGAGACACAGATGTATAGAACAGTCTTTTGGACTCTGTGGGAGAAGGCGACGGTGGGATGATTTGGGAGAATGGCATTGAAACATGTATATTATCATATGTGAAATAGATTGCCAGTCCAGGTTCGATGCATGAGACAGGGTGCTCAGGGCTGGTGCTCTGGGATGACCCAGAGAGATGGGATGGGGAGGGAGGTGGGAGGGGGGTTTAGGATGGGGAACACGTGTACACCCATGGCAGATCCATGTCAATGTATGGCAAAACCACTACAATATTGTAATTAGCCTCCAATTAAAATAAATGTATATTAGAAATTTTTCTATTTTATGTTTTCTGTTAATTTCATGGTGCATGTGAAACATTGATGATCAGAACATTGATAAAACATCAGAAAATTTGTTGATATACTGATGTAGTTTACCCAACTCTTATTTATAATCTGACTCTTTGCGACCCTGTGGACTGTAGCCTACCAGGCTTCTCCGTCCTTGGGATTCTCCAGGCAAGTATACTGAAGTGGGTTACCATTTCCTGCTCCAGGGTATCCTCCCAACCCAGGAATCGAACCTGGGTCTCCCACATTGGAGGCAGACACTTTAACCTCTGAGCCACCAGGGAAGCCCTTATTTATAATCAGTAGCCATAGATACTATGAGCTTCCCAGGTGGTGCTAGTGATTAAAAAACTCACATGCCAATGCAGGAAACATAAGAGACCCAGGTTTGATCCCTGGATTGGGAAGGTCGCCTGGAGAAAGACATGGCAGCCCACTCCAGTATTCTTGCCTGGAGAATCTCAGGGACAGAGGAGCCTGACAGGCTATGGTCCATAGGGTCACAAAGACTTGGGCACAACTGAAACGATTTAGCACTCATGACAAGCATAGATTCTATGGAGATTTATCCCCACATAAACACAAAAACAGGCTTCCCAGGTGGTGGAGAGGTAAAGAATTTGCCTGTCAATGCAGGAGATGTGGGTTCCATCCCTGGGTTGGGAAGATCCCCTGGAGTAGTAAATGGCCACCTGCTCCAGTATTCTTGCCTGGAAAATTCCATGGACTGAGAAGCCTGGCAGGCTACAGTTCATGGGTTTGCAAAGAGCTGGATGTGACTGAGTGACTAACCATGCACACACACACAAGTTGTGGAGGAAAAGAGGGCAAACCAGAGATCCATGAAATTCTCCAGGCAAGAGTACTGGAGCAGCTAGCCATTCCCTTTTCCAGGAGATCTTTGAGACCCAGGGATTGAGCCCACGTCTCCTGCATTGTGGGCAGATTCTTTACCGTCTGAGTCACGGGGGAATCCACAAAAGAGACAGATGCCTCCAAATCAGTGGTTTCCAAAGTGTGGCCTTAGGACCAACAGCATTAACACCACTTGGGAACTTCAAAGAATTGCAATACTTGGTCCATACTGACACGTACTGAATTGGAAACTCTAGGATGGACCTAGTAGTCTGTAGTTTAACAATCCCTCCAAATAAATCTAATTGAGAACCAGTGGTTCAGGTCACAAGTAGTCAGTACAGTCAGAGAGGGCTCTGCAAGTTTTTTCCTACACTGTTGCCTAGTTAGAGCTAATTATCTTAGATTGTCAAGGCAGTGGAATTTTCTTAAAGGCAAGTGCAGAAGTCTTTTAACTAAATTGTTAGTCTTTAGGATTTGTTTTTGAAAGTACCAATTCAGTGATCATTCATAAGGCATAGCACAACATATGGTTTCCAAACCCCTGTTTGTGATCTGTATGGGTCCTAAAAATGCCCTCACTTTGTGGGCCATTACGGGAAGAAAATGAATTTGTATGATGCAAAAATGGTAGAATGATATTATTACTCTTTATATGACAAGTTTGCAGAAAATGGCAAATAATACTTTTAGTTTATATCCAGTTATAACAACTTATTATTTCCAAACATTAAATTACAGTCTAGTGAAATGAAATAGGCTACATGGTTATTTCTTCATGGAATCTTCTTCTAGTAGCAGTTTTTAAATGTGCATGTTCAGCTAATTGAAACAGAGAAACAGTTATATTTCTCAGAGATTTTTGAAGTAGCATCTGATGGTTTATAGTTTGTGATTCTGGCTGTATAACTATTGGGCTGATAGTTTTTTCATCGGGGTTGCTGACCTCTAAAGATGATTCAATAAGCAGGAAACCTAGAGCTATGAACTCCACTTTGGTAGACTCACCAGATAAAGATAAGCAAATAGCAAGTGAAAACAAAGTGAACAAAATTACTGAGACTGATTATGGCCAGTGTCCAATACTAAAATAACAAATCAAAAATGGAAATCATTAGAATAGTTGTTTGTTGTCATAAACGAAACACCAAGCCGAGCAGAGAGTGTTTTTCAGTTCAACACCGTGTTTGACACTGACATACGCGTATCCTGTGGCTCTTACTGGGCCCTCTCCAGCCACTGCTCCACATGGTCACTAAGCAAGTGAAAACAAAGTGAACAAAATTACTGAGACTGATTATGGCCAGTGTCCAATACTAAAATAACAAATCAAAAATGGAAATCATTAGAATAGTTGTTTGTTGTCATAAACGAAACACCAAGCCGAGCAGAGAGTGTTTTTCAGTTCAACACCGTGTTTGACACTGACATACGCGTATCCTGTGGCTCTTACTGGGCCCTCTCCAGCCACTGCTCCACATGGTCACTGCTTCTTGGCTTATCTGTATCCGTCCCCCTTAAAACTCACTGTAAGTACTTGTCCTCTGCAAAACAACTCTTAATAGTCTGATCCAATAGTTCTACTACAAAAATTTCTATTTATTGTTTCTACTAGTGTTTCCCAAATTTCACCCAGTTTTATTATTACCACATTTAGAAATTTTGTAATGATATACCATTTGTTCTATTGTTTACATGAATGCTTGGATAGTTTCTTTAAATTCGTTGACTTTTTTGCTAAAATAAATGTATTTAAAATTAACTTGATATTGGACTTACCTGGTGTTCCAGTGCTTAAGAATCCACCTGCCAAAGCAGGGGACATGGGTTTGATCCCTGGTCTGGGAAGATTCCACATGCCATGGGGTAACTAAACTCATATGCCACAACTGCTGAGCCCTCGTGCCCTGGAGCCTGTGCTCTGCAACAAGAGGAGCCACCTCAATGAGAAGTCTGTGTACCACCACTAGAAGAGTAGCCCCCACTTGCTGCAACTAGGGAAAAGCCTGTGTGCAGCAACAAAGACCCAGCATAGCCCCAAATAAATAAATAAGGTCTATTAATAATTTAAAAAATTTTTTTAAGTTAACTTGGTATTGATGCTATAAGTGGAAAACCAGCATTTGTCAAACAATAGAAGGTACAGATTTAATACACATTAAAATAAATATATAGCTATTTAAGTAAAAATATTTCGCCCATGTGGCACTTTAAATGGTCTTATTACCAGTTGTCTTACAATAGTGTTCAGGACAAATTCTGTGATGTCATGTGGCATGGATTCTCAAAGCATGAGCCCTGGACAAGCAGCATGAGAAACTTGTTAAAAATGCAGATCTTGGGTCTGTTCTAGCATGCTGAGTCAGAAACTCCAGGGGCAGAGCCCAGTAATTGTGTTAGCAAGTCCTCAGATGATTCGGATACATGCAAGAGTTTGCGAACCACTGGGTTATAAAATAGATTTTGTTGGGGAAATTCATATCTAAGGGTCAGCAGGAAACAGCCCTGGTTCCCTGTTACTCCCATCATCTCCAAGACGGCTGGTGGGCCAGGTGCTGCTTGATACACAGTGGGTCTGTGGCTCGTAGGGAGACCTTGCCCCAGTTTTTCTCTTTCTTAAAAGGCAAGCAGGAGAGCAAACATGTCAGTTGGGAAGACCATTTGGGTTTGGGTGCCACTGTTTCCAGGAGTGGTCTTTGAAAACCAGCTGCCCAGTATGTACAGGAAGTGGCATCCACTTCTCCCAGGCAGAAGGAACCTTCATTCCCATGGAAAGCTAAGAAGCTTCGGCATGGCCTCATCCTTGGGGAATCCCAGCTGCCTCACTGCTGGACATTCTCAGGCAGCCCCAAGAACTGCTTTCAGGCACTCCTGCCCAGAGGCATGTTCTGCACACTTTGGGAAACACCAGCCTCTATCAGTTTAAATCAATTTCTCTGTGTATTACACGCAAACAGTTAAGAAGCTCTTCTATTGGTATTTAGTTTCCAAAACTTGCTGCATTTGGCCTCCAAACTGCTTCCTGTTTTCCTTTGTCTTCTCCATGGCATGAGGTGGGTGTTGTGTAGATTCCCAGAAAGTATTTAAAGTCATAAAATTTTAGAGCTGGGAAGGAATTAAGAGATTATTTAATCCAGCCCCTCATTTTTAAATGAGAAAACTGAGCCGCAGAGAAATTAAATGACTTGCTCAAGTTCACACGTTTAGTTCGTGGCTGACAGGGTGAAAATCCATGCCTGATTATCAATGAGGCATTCTGACAATATTCAACAACAGTCAATAAATATGGTCTCTGTATCAGATCAGACATGCATGGTACATCCCCTGCACTTTACACCCTTACCAACATATAGAAGCATATTATGTGTGAGGTTTCTTTAAATTTACTACAGTGCTCCCTCATCTAGAAGTATTTACTAAATGTTTATATTGCCTATGGAAGAAAGTTATTTATAAGTAACTTATAAAGAGGACTAACTTGACCAGCTGAGATGATTTTTCTTCTGAATTACATCCTTATATGTATAGCTTTCTTGCGCTCAGCTTATTCCACTTGGAACTATGCCCAGCACAATTTACATCTATGAACTGCTAAACATTTAAGCAAATTAAGTGTCCAAAAAATCAAACACAAATTGTATCTTGGTGATTTATGCCTTCATAAAGCAAAACACATAGAGTGTGCCGAGTACAGGCCAGATTTATAGCTCCACTGGTTAGAGAAAATGAATAGACATCTTCTAGAGAACGTGTCGAGGATTGCGCATGTGTGTTTAATTCTTGACCATGGGGATTTTCCCCCAATGATGTTTATTTTATAGCTTATCTTCAATGCTAATATGCAATGTAGGCCAGGAATGGGAAAATATATAAGACTTCTTGATGGAGATTTAGAAACGAGTTAATTTTTACCGAACTCAAAAACAACCCTGGATCTTCCATCTCTAACCTAACACCATCAGGTTGTGCTGTCCTCTTAGTGTAAGCTAAGCAATTTCACTTAAATACGAGAAGACAGAAAGTGAGAAAAGAAAACAAGAACGCCAAGAATAAACCAAAGCGGCTAAGACATGACTCAGCTTGCTACTAAACAATTTCTAGGACCTCATGATCTTGACAGATAGTGACTGACTGAGAGTGCAGGAGCAAGCATATGTGCTTGAAGTCAGAGAAACAGATTTGACTCTCAGACTCACTGTTACTGACTGTGAGCACCTATTTCCTTATCTGTAAGTGGGGATTAACAATATCTACTTCAAAGAAGTGTTATTTCAGTTAATGAGATAGTGGTTGTGTGGTAGGCATTCTGCAGCCGTGAAATTAAAAGACGGTTACTCCTTGGAAGAAAAGTTATGACCAACCTAGATAGTATATTCAAAAGCAGAGACATTACTTTGCCAACAAAGGTCTGTCTAGTCAAGGCTATGGTTTTTCCAGTGGTCATGTATGGATGTGAGAGTTGGACTGTAAAGAAAGCTGAGCACTGAAGAATTGATGCTTTTGAAATGTGGTGTTGGAGAAGACTCTTGAGAGTCCCTTGGACTGCAAGGAGATCCAACCAGTCCATTCTGAAGGAGATCAGCCCTGGGATTTCTTTGGAAGGAATGATGCTAAAGCTGAAACTCCAGTACTTTGGCCACCTCATGCGAAGAGTTGACTCATTGGAAAAGACTCTGATGCTGGGAGGGATTGGGGGCAGGAGGAGAAGGGGACGACCGAGGATGAGATGGCTGGATGGCATCACGGACTCGATGGACGTGAGTCTGAGTGAACTCTGGGAGTTGGTGATGGACAGGGAGGCCTGGCATGCTGCGATTCATGGGGTTGCAAAGAGTCGGACATGACTGAGCGACTGAACTGAACTGACTGAATATAGTTCCCAGTGATTCTCACCTCCTGGGATTCAAGTACTCCTCTTGGGTATGGACTGAACCTAGTGACTCCCTTCTTGTATGCAGAATGTGGTGAAAGAGATGCTGTCACCTCCAAGAGTCATTTACAGACAAAGACTCTGACTTCTGTTTTGCTTGCCCTACTTGCAAACTTTAATGGTAGCTAGCTGTCATGTTGTGAGCTGCCTTACAAGAGGCTCAGTGCCAACAACCACCTAGGAACTAAGGCCTTTGGACCAACAGTCTGGGATGAACTAATTTTTGCCAACAACTACATGCGTGAACTTGGGTGTCGATCTTCTCAGTTGAGCCTTAAGGGTCAACTGAGAGTATCTTGATTTTAGCCTTACAAAAGGCACTAAGTGACACCAAGATTCCTGACCCACCAAAACCGTGAGCAATACTTTCAGACGTTAAATTTCAGAAAACTTTATTAAACAGCAATAGATAGCTACTGCAGGTTGTAAAGTGCTCAGCACAGTACTTGGCACACAGCTCATCCTCCATAGAGGATGCCTAATAGCCTTGACTATACAGATCTTTGTTGGCAAAGTGATGTCTCTGCTTTTGAATATGTTGTCTAGATTTGTCAAAGCTTTCCTTCCAAGGAACAAGTGTCTTTTAATTTTATGGCTGCAATTACTGTTCACAGTGATTTTGGAGCCCAAGAAAATAAAATCTGTTTTATTTTCCACTTTTTCCCCATCTATTTGCAATGAAATGATGAGACTGGATGCCATAACATTGGTTTTCTTAATGTTGAATTTTGAACTAGCTTTTTCATCCTCCTCTTTCACCCTGAGGCTTTTAAGTATGTTTTATAGGACTATTTACTGACCTAGAGAAATGCTCCTTAGGTATTAATGGATGTAAAACAATCTGAATGGTATGACCCAAATTTTGAAGAAAAAATCATAATTGTGTGCATATGTGTGTGTGAATAAGAGTTTTCTTATGCTTTTCTCTTTCCAACCTTCCTGTCCCTCCCAACACACAGTTTATTTCTGTTTCCTCCCTAAATAAATCTTGTTGCACGTGCTGCTATTGTTGTAAGGAAACAGAGAAGTATAGAGAAGAACAAAGGAAGAGGGAAGGAGTTTGCAAAGAGTAACTTAATTTACATAGTGTAGGAAGAATGAAGCAAAAGGGTGGATAGCAGTGGAGTGGACTAAAAGTAGATATGGAGCTGTTGAAACTATGCTTCTTTAAAAATTTTTTTAAATTTTGTATTGGGGTATAGCAAATTAGCAATGTTGTGATAGTTTCAGGTGGACAGTGAAGTACTCAGCCATACACATATATGTATCCGTTTTCCCCAAAACCCCCTCCCACTCAGGCTGCCACATAACACTGAGCAGAGTTCCAAGTGCTATACAGTCGGTCTTTGCTGGTTATCCATTTTAATTGAAGCAGTGTGTGCATGTCCACCCTGAACTCCCCAGCTATCCCTTCCCCTGTTCTTAATTGCAAACCCCTGATAGATGGAACCACTGTGTTACAGTTTCACAAGGACGACACAAGAACAGAGACTGGGCATATATATCCCTTTATTAGCCTCTAGGGGTGCCCAAGACCCCTTCCATACCCTAGTGCCATTTCCCTACCCCTACCCCACAGGGCGTCTAAATTAAAGGCAAGAGGATGTTTGGTTCTTTGTGTTTTGTGGGGGTTTTTTTGTTTGTTTTTCGCCTCACTACATGCCCAGGATCAATCCCATACCTATGCCCCCTGCACTGGGAGCATGGAGTCTTAACAACTGGACTACCAGGCAAGTCCCCAAGAGGATGTGTATTGGGCCCTAGTGCCAAATGGTTATTCTTCAATTTCTTGAAGAAACAAATAATTTAAAGCAGTTGCTGTGGACCGTGACTTAACCTTGAATTTGTTTTTCCATTTTCTGAAATTTGGTTGGTACAATAAGACTATGGAGGCCTCCTACATGTGCCCAGGGTTGAGCCACCAGAGCAGCTAAGCTCTAAGTCTCATGACAAATTTCTCTTCTTCTCTTTGTCATGTTCTTCCTGTGCTCTTCTTTGCTTGTGGTGGTAAAGAACCTGCCTGCAATCCAGGAGAAGCAGGAGACACAGGTTCAGTCCCTGCATGGGGAAGATCCCCAGGAGGAGGGCTTGGCAACCCACTCTAGTATTCTTGCCTGGCAAATCCCATGGACAGAAGAGCCTGGTAGGCTGCAGTCCATGGGGTCACAAAGCATCAGACACAACTGAAGCAACTAAACACAAGCACATATTTACTTACCAGTCAGTTGATAAACTCTAGCAATGCGTCTCAACTGAGCAGTAGTACCAATGACTCAGAATCTGGTTACATCTGGGGATCTTGACCACACAAAGATTCTGATTCAGTAGGTCTGGGGTGGGGCCTAAGATTCTGCAGTTCTATGAGCTTCTAGGTGATGCCACTGTAGCTGATCAATGGCTGACACCTAGAGCATCAGGTATAAGGACTGAGATTGGGCTGTGTGCACAGAGGAAATGGATCTTGGACTGAGGAAGCTTCTCATCTGCTTTTAGTGTAGACGTTGGACTAAAGGTTTCCATGAGATTGTACCTAGGTCATCAGGTTTCAAGATTCTAAATGAGGGTATAGCTTTTAAAAATTGTGATGCTGAGAAAATTATAATACTGCATAAAGTGTTTTTTGCCAGCTTCTCCGTATTTCTTTCAGGAACTGAGGGCTGCAGTGTAAGTTGGATGATTCCATGATCCAGTGGTTACCACTGGTAGAATCATAGATCCTTTAAATGTTCTTCTTTATGCTTCTTTTTTTTTCTCTAATAAACATATATTACTTCTTTTTTGTGAATGTCAAGTTGAAATGTTTTTTTAAACTTTTTAGTTTATATTATAGTTGATTAATAATGTTGTATTAGCGTTGTGTAGTGATTCAGTTATACATATACATGTATCTATTCTTTTAAAATTCCTTTTCCAATTATGTTGTTACAGAATATTGAGCAGAGTTCCCTGTGCTATAAAGTAGGTCCTTGTTGACTATTCATTTTAAATATAGCAGAGTGAATATGTATTACTTCTTAATTGAAAAAAATCGAGATAAAATTTCTTAACTAGTTTCTTATTGTATAATCTCTGGGTTTTATTGAAAACATGCAGATGATTTTCTTTCTTAGGAAATATTGTGTTCTTTGGGGTTTTTTAAAATGATCTTCGATTTCTGGGAGCAGCTAGTGATTGGCTAAAAAATCAGGACAACAAATAGAATGGTACTGGTTCTGCTCGAGGAAGAAAAGACGCAAGAGGAGTTTTTCAACATTATCAGAGTTAAGTCCATGGAGGACAGAGCCTGTTTATTTTTTTTGCCCATTGAGGAAAGAAGGAAAGCTCAGTTTGTATTTTAGCAAAAGGATTGAGATTAGCATTGGAAAATCATTTCCCATTGGCAAATGTTCTTAAATTGAGAAGTGGGATATCAAGGGAGATTTGTAATCTCTACCCTCACAGACCTTTTAAAAAAATCTATAGTGTGAATTACCAAATTTGTAGATGCTGTGTGGGATATATAAAATCCTCAAGTGATATATCCTTCTCACTTATCATATTTAGGCCACTTCTATCTGCCAAAAATTAGTGTGAAGTCAGAGGGTGCAAATTAATGCTAATAATCACAAAAGAAAAATGTAGGTAGAATCCCAAAACTGCTAAAAATAGCTTAAATAATGCAATCCAAAAGCAAATATAAGTGATTTTTGGTTAACCACAGTTTGGGATTATGCACACCACTACTCTATTAGTACAGGTAATTGAAAATTGACTCTGTAATCAATCCTTATTTCTTTTAATTCAGGTGAATTCCTCACCAGGTTCAGGGGAATACATTCTATGGCCTCACAAAGCCCATTGTGTCCTGTAGGTCCCGTGGTTATGATTTTGAAAGGTGACAGGTTATTGATGCAGCAAAATTATTCAAGGCAAAGAAGTTAAGTTTTCCCCTTTGATACCAGCATACTTCTATTAAAATTTAAATAAACTTTTAATCTTATTGAATTAGTATGAAATCTGTATATAAGTTGCTTTGGTCTTTCTGGGGTCTTAGAAAGATTGAAAAAATAATACCATCTTCCTCTTTTCCTAAGAATCTGTATCTCCATGTTTGTGACACGCTGCTGCTGCTGCTGCTAAGTCGCTTCAGTCGTGTCTGACTCTGTGCAGCCGCATAGACGGCAGCCCACCAGGCTCCCCCGTCCCTGGGATTCTCCAGGCAAGAACACTGGAGTGGGTTGCCATTTCCTTCTCCAATGCGTGAAAGTGAAAAGTCAAAGTGAAGTCGCTGAGCCGAGTCCGACTCTTAGCGACCCCAAGGACTGCAGCCCACCAGGCTCCTCCACCCATGGGATTTTCCAGGCAAGAGCACTGGGGTGGGGCGCCATCGCCTTCTCCGATGACATGCTGATACCATCCTAATGGTGGGCAGTGGTGTATTATATCATGACACTGACTTATCATCTTTTCCATCTCATCACAGACCTGATCTTCCTGATCCCATCTCAGTGGCAAGTGCCACCATCAACCCACCATCAGGGATGACACTTTCTTTCAGAAAAAAAGAGCCATCTTTTTCTGCCCATTACCCCTCATATGCCTGCCTGCATGCGTGCTAAGTTGCTTTAGTTCAGCTCTGCGACGCTATGAACCGCAGCCCGCCAAGCTCCTCCGTCCATGGGATTCTCCAGGCAAGAACACTGGAGTGGGTTGCCATGCCCTTCTCCAGGGGATCTTTCCGACCCAGGGAAGGAAGCCGTGTCTCTTTTGTCTCCTTCAATGGCAGGCGGTTTCTTTACCACTAGCGCCACCTGGGAAGCCACTCCTCATATACCACATCACATTAATTACCAAGCCCAGCCAATACTACCTCTTAAATATCTCTTGAGTCCATCTTCATCTCTCCATCCCCACAAACACTTCCTTGGTCTGACTCTTTCTGCAACTCCCTAATGGGTCTCTCTGCAACTCCCTAATGGATCTCTCTGCTTCTAGGCTCACCATCCTCCCCTCCAATCCAATCCAAGCTGCATATGTCAGACAGATAGATCTTTCCGTATCTCAAATCTAATGATACCACTCATTGGCTTGAAACTCTTCAGTGAAAGACCACACGTTGTGTGATTACAGAAACAGGACATAGGCTGGTGGCGGCCTATGAGGATTTCAGGAAGTGGGGAGTGACTACTAATGGGTATAGGGTTTCTTTGGAAGGTGATGAAAACATTCTAAAATCGTTGTGTTGATGGTTGGACAACTCTGTGAATACACTAAAACCCCTTAAATTGTGTAATATAAATAGGTGAGTCATGTGATATGTGAATTATAACTTTAAAAACCTTTAAAAAAAAACTCTTTATTGACTCCCCATTGCTCTTCATATGAAGTTTAAGATATTTTGACAGAGTCCATGATACTCCTATGGGACCTGGGTTTGATCCCTGGGTTGGAAAGATCCCCTGGAGAAGAAAATAGCAACCTACTCCAGTATTCTTACCTGGAGAATCCTATGAACACAAGAGCCTTGTGGGCTGTAGTCCATGGGGTCACAAGGGTCTGACACAGCTTAGCGACTAAACCACAATGATGCTCTAAGGATTTGCTTTTAGCTTTAGCTTTATTCATGCCCTATGCCCTAGTACTTTAACCATCTTGAATTATTTTGGCATTACCTTAACTTGGCATTCTCTGTCTTGACTCTGAATTATTGCACTTCTTGTTCCCTCTGCCTTTCTCCCCACTCTGGTCCCCTAGCTTTCATGTGGATATTTCTGCATATCTTTAATGCTCAGTTTAATTTTTATTTTCTAGGAAGTTTCCCTGAATCTTGCTATTTTGATACTGCTTCTATGAGTTCCCTTATTTCTGTGCTTATCATATGGGTGTGTATTTGCAAATTTTCCTTTCTAAATCCGCCCTAAGTTCATTGAGATGTCAGGGACAATGTCTATTGTGACCTAGAGTCTAACACAGTGCCTGAGCTTATTGCTGCTGCTAAGTCGCTTCAGTCGTGTCTGACTCTGTGCAACCCCATAGACGGCAGCCTCTGGGCTCTGCCATCCCTGGGATTATCCAGGCAAGAACACTGGAGTGGGTTGCCATTTCCTTCTCCAAGGCATGAAAGTGAAAAGTGAAAGTGAAGTCGCTCAGTCGTGTCTAACTTAGTGACCCCATGGACTGCAGCCTACCAGGCTCGTCCATCCATGGGAGTTTCTAGGCAAGAGTACTGGAGTGGGATGCCATTGCCTTCTCCAGCCTGTGCTTATTAGATACATAATAAATAAATTGAATGAATGAATGACATATTCAGTTTTGTTCAAAAGATAACATTTTTAAATTTCCCACCAGAATTGTATTACCCAGTGTGAAATATTTACTGAACAATGGTATACACGTGTTACTTCCATTTCTTCACTAGCTATATACTGGAACTGTTTGTCATTTTTATAACTAATAGCTAATAAAAGCCATCTCAAAAGTTATCAAAAGGCAATTACCAAGGCCAATGAGTGATTTTTCCTTAGTCTCCATTTTCCCTAACTTCTTTGCAACCATAGATGTTGTCTCCTTCTACCTAAGCCAGTTATCCTCAAAATGTGGTCCCTGGACCAACTGCAGCACTGCCTAGGACAGTGTTAGAAAGGCGTGCTCTTAGGGCTCACTCTATACCTTCTGTGTCAAAAACTCTGGTGAGTGAGGCTCAGCAGTCTGCCTTTTCACAAGTCCTCCAGGTGATTCTGATGCACACTGAACTTTAAGCACCACTCTCCTAAGTTAATTTGCTTAAGTAAGCTTGTCTTTCCTTTTCATAAGGGGTAGAAAGAATGACGGAGAAGGCAATGGCATCCCACTCCAGTACTCTTGCCTGGAAACTCCCATGGATGGAGGAGCCTGGTGGGCTGCAGTCCATGGGGTCACTAAGTTAGACACGACTGAGCGACTTCACTTTCACTTTTCACTTTCATGCATTGGAGAAGGAAATGGCAACCCACTCCAG
>SJYX01022805.1:226250-281312 GCA_006410675.1 Oreotragus oreotragus | reverse complement strand
AAGAATACATTTGAATCAGTTCTAATGAGGTGGATGAAACTGGAGCCTATTATACAAAGTGAAGTAAGCCAGAAAGAAAAACACCAATATAGTTAGTATACACTAACGCATATATATGGAATTTAGAAAGATGGTAACAATAACCCTGTATGTGAGACATCAAAAGAGACACAGATGTATAGAACAGTCTTTTGGACTCTGTGGGAGAGGGAGAGGATGGGATGATTTGGGAGAATGGCATTAAAACATGTATAATATCATATATGAAATGAATCGCCAGTCCAGGTTTGATGCATGATTCTGGATGCTTGGGGCTGGTGCACTGAGACAACCCAGAGGGATGGTACAGGGAGGGAGGAGGGAGGGGGGTCAGGATGAGGAACATGTGTATACTTAAAATAAAATTTAAAAAATAAAAAATACAGGTTTGATTTCTGAACCACAGACCATGGCACTTTAAAAATTCCTAATATAATCCGCAAACAGTCCTTGGAAAGTACCACATGAATAGATGGGCATTCATGAACTTGTTTTAATGCTGTTAATTGTAAAGCAATATGTTTGTCCATGGCCTCTAAATCATACCCTAAAGGCAACTGCAGAGGAGTCAGTGATCCAATAGAACATGCCTCTCTAATTTTTAAGGCATTTTATTTCTCCCTCTAGATCATTGGAATCGAGCTGAAAACTTAACAAATTTACAGACATTTAGAGCTTAGAAATAACCTTAGAGACCAGCAAGCCTCAATAGTTTCCGAACTTTTCATCACTGAGGTCCTTCTTTATTGTTCTTTGACTGTCTGCTCTAAACCCCATATTGTGAAAGATGTTCACCTGTCATATTTCCTTTAAGAAATAAAAAACAGCTATATTTATTGAATGCTAACTATATGCAGAAAATATGCAAAGTGCTTTATGTTATTGTGTTTAAGTCTCATGAGAACTCAATGGAATAAAAATTATTCCCATTTTTAAACTGAAAAAAATTAAGGTTCAGAGAGGTGATGTTGACTTGCCTAAGGTAAGCATTAAATCAAGCATTTGACAGGAAAGATCATGGGACTTGAACACAGTTCTCACACTAGAACTCAAGTTCATCATCATTACACTGCACTGCCTTTTAAATTAGGTAACATCTGTTTTTCTGAGACTTTTGATAAGCATAATTTGATAATATTCTAATCAAAATCAAAGGACTGAGTGGACACAATCAAAGTGTCCAACAGCAAGATGAATAAACCAAATGTGATATATACATACAGTGGAATATTATTCAGCCATAAAAAGAAATGAGGTTCTGATACATGCTACATACAGATGAATCTTGAAAATGTTATACCGAGTGAAATCAGACATAAAAGGATGAATATTATATAAGTCCACTTATATAAAATTTCTAAAATAGGCAAATTCATAAAGACAGAATATAGATTGGAGTTAACCAGAGGCTGAGGGAAAGGGACAATGGGAAGTTATTGTTCAATCGGCACAGAGTTTCTGTTTGAGGTGATGAAAAAGTTTTTCTAATAGATCGTGGAGATGATTATACAATATTGGGAATATAATTGATACTATTGAATTGTACCCTTAAAAATGTTTGTGCTGTGCTGTGCTTAGCCACTCAGTCAGATTCAACTCTGAGACCCCATGGACTGTAGCCTGCCAGGATCCTCTGTCCATGGGGATTCTCCAGGCAAGAATAATGAAGTAGGTTGCCATGCCCTCCTCCAGGGGAGCTTCCCAAGCCAGGGATAGAACCTAGGTCTCCCACGTTGCAGGCAGATTCTTTATCAGTCAGATTCAACTCTGCGACCCCATGGACTGTAGCCTGCCAGGATCCTCTGTCCATGGGGATTCTCCAGGCAAGAATAATGAAGTAGGTTGCCATGCCCTCCTCCAGGGGAGCTTCCCAAGCCAGGGATAGAACCTAGGTCTCCCACGTTGCAGGCAGATTCTTTACCATCTGAGCCACCAGGGAAGCCCTTAAAATGTTTAAGGCAAATTTTATTTATATACTTATTTACCACAATAAAAAAAATAAGGAAATTAGATTTTTGGTTTACCTAGATAACCTTATCATGTACCTATGATTTCAGTTTCTCTGTTTCTGTTTCTTGAGATATATTAATAAAATAGGTTTCACTTGAGTGGTATGTTAGGGGGGAGGGTGGGCCTCCAAGCACTCAGCCAGTCCAATGGGAGAACAATGGCCACCCTCTCACAGTCATGCACTTAGATGATGGCAGAGCAGAAATGGGTCTTCTGAATCCCAGCTACGTATTATTCTACATGTCAGGAGTAACATGCAACACAGTACTTTCTGTTAATCACTGTAGTGACCCCAGCAATCTTTTTGGAATCTTAGAATCATACTGATGAATGGCCTTCTAGTCCTTTTCCCTGGCTGCAAGAACAGAGCCAAGGACATCACCACCTCTGATGGCTCCCATCCCACCCCTCCCCGACTTCTTAGATAAGCATAGAGGACACATCTTGGAGGAAAATAAGAAAGAAAATCAATAGAAGCCATAGAACTGGCAATGAACGCTCAGTCGCTTCAGTCGTGTCTGATTCTTTGTGACCCCATGGACTGTAGCCCACTAGGCTCCTCTGTCCATAGGATTCCCAGGCAAGACTACTGGAGTGGGTTGCCATTTCCTCCTCCAGTGGACAATAAAGATGATCAAAGGTATCAGAAAAGACTGGGGAGACAATGAGACAGAAGGGAGTAGATGATGTCCTGTGCCAGCCCTTCCTCTTATCCACGAAGGGCAATGAGCAGTTGGTGGGGAGAGCCACTGGTTATCATATAAAGTAAGGGGCTTACAGGCATTTAATTCAGAGGCTTCCAAGTTCAGAAGGCTTGGCACTCCTCCAAGAGGTTCTCTCCTTCCTTCCCTCCATCCTGCCCTCTCTTGCAGTTGTTTTTTCCTCTTTCTCCTCCTGCGTCCCCTCCTTCTCCTTTCCCTTCTTTCCTCCCTCCCTCCCTCCCTCCCTTACTCTTTCCTTCTTTTTCCATTTTTTTCCCATTCCATGAGAGTGTCTATCTATACTTTGGAGGCACTATTACCTTACTGATGCTGAGAGAAGAGGGTAGTTGGGAGAGGAAGTAGGGAGATGACCAAGAGGGCTATGTGTGTCTTTGTTTCCAAGAAAAGGATAAAGGTAAAAGAATACACGGATATTCTATCCACCCCCCTTGTATTCCCAAACTACCTCCAACTTTCCTCTCCTTTTCATTACTTTGAAGTTACCTGTTTATGACCAAGCTTTGGTAATTGCCAACTTTACCTTCCCTAATATCTTTGCTTATTGTTTTCCGCCCACTTGTCCCCAGATGCCATATTGTGAAAGGACTACTACACTGTAAGCTCCTGTCCTGGGCGCGGACAACATTTCAATCATTTCAGTATTCCTGGTGTCCAGCAAAATTCTGGATGTTCAGCTCATGGGTATCACCTGAATGGGTGAATATTGTCTGAAGAAAGCATTAAGCCATGTGGTTGGTTTTATTTATAGCTAATTAAAAGCATGACAGTAAGGAATATTTTAAATAAGGAGCATCCCAGGAAATGAGGAATGCTAGGTCCCAAAGAAACAAGGCACTTTTGAGTTTCTTCTTCAACCTCATGATGTAGTTTCACAGCATGGAGAGGAAGAAAGGCTTTCTGCAGTCCCACGGAATTATCAAGACTTGGGTTATTTGTGCTAAAACCTTCATGAAGCTACTACAAATGGAGAATGAGTGGTCACAGGAGGATGAGGAAGTTCATGGTCAACATAGAGGAAAAGAAAATTAAATTTGAGAAGCTGCTACTGGGGCAGTGGAGCACTTTGGTTACTTTCAAACCAGCACTGAAGCAAAGGGGTTGCTCTTTTTGAAAAGCTCTACATCAGTAAATTGGAAAACCAGAGTGGAGAGAGTACTGGGGAAGAATGGGTGGTAAACTTCATCTTGCTCATCAACCTTCAGATGAGGCTCTGGTTCTGGCTTCATCCTATGGGAACCAAAGGGCTGCTGATTTGGGCGTAGTGCTAGGTCAGCTGAGCCCAAAGGGTGTGCAAGTCCTCCCGCCACCTTGTGCCAAACTGGAAAGCCCTAGATCTGCCTTCCCACCACTCCCACTCTCTCTGGTTTCCACAGGCCTCTGGGTGCAGGCTGGGAGAAATCCTCAGAAAGGTTCTTACATTCTCTTAGCCTAAGACCTGGGGAGGAGGTGGGGCACTGGGCCTCCGTGAAAGGTAAGGGAAGACAATGAGAATTCGATGCTCTAAACCTAAAGTGTGCCAGCATGCCATTTAAAAACATTTATTAAAAAAACAAGACAATAAAAGGATACAGACACATGGGGTAAGGAGAAGTTTTAGAAAAATGTCCATTTTAGTAACATCTGTAAAATACAAACCACCTAAAAGCAGCAGGTGAACCTTGGTTACATGATATTTTAACTCCACTTAAGGACCAGGATTTCAGCAGCACTAAATGTGATAGAAGGCTGCATTCCCCCCCTTAGAAGGTAACCCCTTCTAATTTTTTCTTATTTTAGCTCTACTTATGCCAGTCTGTCTGTTCATAGAGTTTGAGGCTCTCTTTCCTAAAGGTTGTGACTCAAAGTGGGAACTCAAGCCTTTTATTATTTCTCTGGTGATGATATCAAATGCTCCAAAGGTGGATAATCTCAAATTTCTTATATACAGATATAATGTGGGGAAAAATCATGTTAACTTCAAAAGAAAAACAGAGCATAAGAGGAGGTTAAAATAACAAACCATAATCTTCTGAGAATTGCACAGACCTGATTTTTTTGGGTCCATTCTGTATAATTTTTTCTTTGCCCGTTTAAATGTAAACAGGCAAGCGCCATGTCTCCAGGAAGCTTTTTCCTTTTAAAGCACTCTTTAAACAGATACAGGGTAGATATTTCAACGCAGAGCCCACATAAAATCCCATATTAGGAATGATACTAAACTTAAAGAATGTTGTAAAATGAGAATGGAAAAAAAAATGTACAAAATGAATTCCTGCCCATTTACATGCTTTCCGTCAGGCTACTAGATACCAAGCTTCTGTCTTTGTGTTAACACTGCAGATTAGGTCAAGTTTTTACCCCTCTGAGCTCTTTTCCTGTAAATGACGGGTTTTGATGTGAAACAAGCAACATGTCAAAGCGAGTTGAAAGATGTAGGCATTTTATGCCATGTCACAATGACAGGCCGGTGAATATTTGGGCCATTAGGGGCTTATTAGTGAATAAATGACCAGATGGTTCAGTGATGCACGGAGATGGACAGAGCTGGATGCTCCTAATCAGCACTGTCTGTACTTGATGTCAAATCACATGACACAGTAACCCATGGATACCAAGGAAGAGTTACCATTAGCAAGTCAATTTGATATCTGGGTGATGTAAACAGACTTATAACCGCACTTCAGGGCTGACTCTGTTTTGAGGAAGGAAAATACAGTAGAGTATTAAAAGGCACACACACAGTAAACTCTAGTTGTTCTTTGATAATTATACAGAGAACTTCTATCTTAGTTCTTCCCCTTTATTCCTGAGAAAGGACTGATGCCTAGATGCATAAAAGGGAGAGTCAAAAATAAAAAAGTTCAAACTAAGAATGCATTTAAAATCTAAGTAAAAGGCATATGAAATAGTAGCACTGTGAAGAGTGGGCCATTAGTAAAAAGAGGAAGGGCTAGCTTCTTACCTCGCTTTGCAGTGGTATGTGAAAGACAAAGTTTAGACACAGAGCACAAACTAGAAACACATGTTACTTGCTTTTGCACACCACACACATCTTTCCTCCTTGTCTCTAGAAATGCTGATAGCCTTAACAGCCACCTTGGGTTTTTCCCGCAGGAACATAGAAAAGTGTTTTTTGAAGAAGAGTGTACAGTTCTTTTCTCCTCATCATTTTCAGTTTTCAGACTGACAAGTATTCCTTACGTTGTGAACACCCCCCACCTACTACTAAAGAAAACACTCACTCCTGAAACTTAAAGAAGAAACAGATTGGATATAAGCTCTTAACTGTGGTGTTCCACCAGAAACTAGTGGGTCTGAGGACGCAGATTCAATGCATTAACTATGATGCAAAGTGTTGACAGGCATTTCCTTGCAAGACCACCAATTAAAGCAATTTAGTCCTGAGAGAGTGAGAACTAAAAGAATTACTGTGAAAATTGTTTTTAATACCTAAGTTTGTATCTGCTTCCCTTGTGGCTCAGATGGTAAAGAATCCACCTGCAGTGCAGGACACCTGGGTTCAACCTCTGGGTTGGGAAGATCCCCTGGAGACCAGAATGGATACCCATACCAGTATTTTTGCCTGGAGAATTCCATCGCCAGAGGAGCCTGGTGGGCTTGTATAGCATTTTTCATTTGCAAAACACTTCATGAATATTGTATTTTATTTTCTTTTTAGCCAAGTATTATTTATCTGATCCTTTCTGTGCATCTACTATATGTGTCTACTTTTGGACAAGATGTTGAACAGAGGGAGCAAGGAGTGAGATTTCTCAAAAGACTTAACAATTGCATTAAACAGAGTTTTTAGTGAGTACTGGGTATGATATGATGCTTACAAAAAGATTATATGTAACATATACGTTATATAAGCAATTTTAAAAAATTGACATCTGTGATGCCACTATTCAATAGAGGAACCCAGAACATCATTAATAATGTTAAAGATGTGAACGTGCTCATCTCAGACCAGCACCCACACACACATCTGTCTATACCCTATCTCCCACAAAGGTAACAACAATCTGAATGCTAAATTTATCATTCCCTTACTATTCCTAAATAATTTAACCTCACACGGCTCTATTTCTAAACAAGATATTTTAAATTTTACTTGTTTTATTTCTTTATAAAAGTGATGTCACACTACACATAGTCTTCTGAGAATTGCTTTTTTTTTCTAATCCAACAATGGATTTAAAATGTAACCATGTTGTTTTCTGTGAACAAAGTTCATTCACTTTCACTATTTTCTTATGTTCCATAGTGTGACTTGTCCACAATTGATGTGTCCATTCTCCTGTCTAAACATTTTGCTTGTTTTCAATTTGGGGCTATTATAAGTAACATTGCAAAGAACATTTTTATACATATATACTAGCGTGCTGCTGCTGCTAAGTCACTTCAGTCATGTCCGATTTTGTGCAACCCCATAGACAGCAGCCCACCAGGCTCCTCCTTCCCTGGGATTCTCCAGGCAAGAACACTGGAGTGGGTTGCCATTTCCTTCTCCAATGCATGAAAGTGAAAAGTGAAAGTGAAGTCATGTCCGACCCTCAGCGACCCCATGGACTGCAGCCTTCCAGGCTCCTCAGCCCATGGGATTTTCCAGGCAAGAGTACTGGGGTGGGGTGACATACTAGTGTCATTATGTGCAAATTTCTCTGGATGGGGTTTCTGGGTCATGGGGTAAATACTTATTCAACTTAACAAGATAAATGCCAACCTATTTTCCAAAGGTTTACCAGTTTACACTCTATGAATAGTGTATAAGGAGCATTCCCATTATTCTATGTTCCTGCTGCTGCTACTGCTAAGTCACTTCAGTCGTGTCCAACTCTGCACGACCCCAGAGACGGCAGCCCACCAGGCTCCCCCGTCCCTGGGATTCTCCAGGCAAGAACACTGGAGTGTGTTGCCATTGCCTTCTCCAATGCAGGAAAGTGAAATGTGAAAGTGAAGTCGCTCAGTTGTGTCCGACCCTAGCAACCCATTATTTTCAGACTTTTAATTTTACCAATCTAGCGGATGTCCAGGGGTTTCCCTGGTAGCTCAGCTGGTAAAGAATCCACCTGCATTGCATTCCTGGGTCTGGAAGATCCCCTGGAGAAAGGAATAGGCTACCCACTTGCATCTTCTTGGCCTTCCCTGGTGGCTCATACGGTAAAGATTCTGCCTGCAAGGTGGGAGACCTAGGTTCGATCCCTGGGTTGAAGATCCCCTAGAGGAGGGCATGATAACCCACTTCAGTATTCTTGCCTGGAGAATCCCCATGGACAGAGGAGCCTGGAAGGCTACAGTCCATGGGGTCACAAAGAGTCAGACACAACTGAGCAACTAAGCACACACAGTGTATGTCCATTCAGCCTTAACAGACACCCTGAGAAGCAATGATTATGATCTATCATTTACAACTAAGGTTCAAAATTATATAGCTAGCAAGTAGTAAAATCAGGACTTGAATTCAGTTCTCCAAAGTTCTTTCACTCTCCCTCACTGTCCCCCTCACCTTGGTCCCCGCTGATTCATGCTCCACATTTATAAGCACAGTTAGCATCCAGGAGCAGTATAGTGTTCAGTTTAGGACTCGCCACTTGCTATAAACAGTTACGTGAGACAAGCAAATTACATAACCACTCTGTGCCTCAGTTATCACTTCTATAAAACAGTGGTAATAATAACAGCTATTTTATAAGACTGTTATTTATATATTGCATTAGATTGCAAGGGTTAAAAAAGTTGTTTCATACATGCACACTATTAACCAGACATTTGAATAAATATACACAAATTCCAAAAAATAAAAGAAACATACACAAATTCCAGCCATGCCAAGTAGAATTTAGTACATTTGCTCATTCAAATGCCCCCTTTCTTTTGAGTAAATGGCTTAAATAGTTCATTGACTTGTCTTGCACTTCCATGTATGGCAAAATGTCTAGTAAAAATGTCCTTGTTTCATTCATGTTTAGAATTTTTCCATTTTTAAAAATTTACATTAAAACATTGAACGTTTTAGCTCTGTCACCATGGTGGCTTAATACCAGTACAGTCAGTTCAAAAGTATTTTAAAACATGCATTTTGTAGGCTGGGTGATACCAAGTCCTTTTAGAGTACTAAACTGTGTTTGTATGTATATATTCCTATGACAATTTAATATTTTGTCTTCCTCATTATATTGTTCTAGTTTTAATCATAATTATATCCCCAGCCTTGATATTCAATATAAGATGTTAAATTGATAAATGAATGAATTTTTTCCAGTTTTATTGAGATATAGTTGTCAGCACTGTTTAAGTTTAAGGTAAACAACGTAATGATTTGACTTATTATATCATGAAATAACTACCAAAATAGGTCTAGTGAACATCCATCTCTCATATAGATACAACATTAAAGATAGAGGGAAAAAGCATTTTTCTTGTGATGAGAATGAGCGAATTTTAAAAAGCAGATTAAGTGATGTGTTTTGCTGAATTTTATGTCAGTCAAATGCTCCTGTACTAAAAAGCCTAAAATCTTTTATCTGAAGTCCTTGGAACCTTTTTGGTTTTTTTCAGAGTTTAGAGTTTTTCCATTAAAAAAAAAATTAATACTCTGTACATGTTTCACATTATATGACATCCACAGCAGGACCTGGTACCACCCAGTAATCAAACACATTTAAATTTCTAAGGCAAAACATAGGGTCAGCATTCAAAAGGGGATTTTCAGAGCCCACAAATAGCATTTTACTGGTTTAAATGCCACCAACAAAGTTATGGAAATACTGTATTCACAGATTTTTTAAATTATAAAAGTGTGGGTTAAAATTGTGAACCTATAATTTTTTTAATGTGGAAATCTGAATCTGTAACTCCTTGGTCTCTTATGTATTTTATTCATATTATGGTGCATCTTACTGATCTCCAAGAAAAACTATACTAGTTTACTATGTATTGGTGCTAATTTTAATAGCCCAGTGATTATCCTTGTGCCCTGAGGCCATAGAAATGTACAACCTATTCCTAGGAGAGGTATAGCTGAATCTTAACAGATAATAAAAACTGTTACAAAAATTAAGAACTAGGATTCTTCATTCAATAGACTTATAAATTATTTATTTGCAATTTGTTTGGGGTTAAATTGCTAATGTTTACAATATACATATATTTTTTAATGTTAGAGGTTTGATAATATTTCTTAAAGGTTGCTCTTCTCAGAGAAGGAAATGCATTGTAAAGCTGATTTTGGAAATTCATACACCTGTCTCTTATACACATCTAAATGAATTCCCAGAATATATATAGGGCTTCCCAGGTGACACCAGTGGTAAAGAACCTGCCTGCCAGTGCAGGAGATAATGATTTGACTTATTATATCATGAAATAACTACCAAAATAGGTCTAGTGAACATCCATCTCTCATATAGATACAACATTAAAGATAGAGGGAAAAAGCATTTTTCTTGTGATGAGAATGAGCGAATTTTAAAAAGCAGATTAAGTGATGTGTTTTGCTGAATTTTATGTCAGTCAAATGCTCCTGTACTAAAAAGCCTAAAATCTTTTATCTGAAGTCCTTGGAACCTTTTTGGTTTTTTTCAGAGTTTAGAGTTTTTCCATTAAAAAAAAAATTAATACTCTGTACATGTTTCACATTATATGACATCCACAGCAGGACCTGGTACCACCCAGTAATCAAACACATTTAAATTTCTAAGGCAAAACATAGGGTCAGCATTCAAAAGGGGATTTTCAGAGCCCACAAATAGCATTTTACTGGTTTAAATGCCACCAACAAAGTTATGGAAATACTGTATTCACAGATTTTTTAAATTATAAAAGTGTGGGTTAAAATTGTGAACCTATAATTTTTTTAATGTGGAAATCTGAATCTGTAACTCCTTGGTCTCTTATGTATTTTATTCATATTATGGTGCATCTTACTGATCTCCAAGAAAAACTATACTAGTTTACTATGTATTGGTGCTAATTTTAATAGCCCAGTGATTATCCTTGTGCCCTGAGGCCATAGAAATGTACAACCTATTCCTAGGAGAGGTATAGCTGAATCTTAACAGATAATAAAAACTGTTACAAAAATTAAGAACTAGGATTCTTCATTCAATAGACTTATAAATTATTTATTTGCAATTTGTTTGGGGTTAAATTGCTAATGTTTACAATATACATATATTTTTTAATGTTAGAGGTTTGATAATATTTCTTAAAGGTTGCTCTTCTCAGAGAAGGAAATGCATTGTAAAGCTGATTTTGGAAATTCATACACTGTATTTAATGAAAACCTAAATAGAAAAGTGAAAGTTGTAAACAGAAAAAGCTCAGCTGTTTTTAAGACCGTAAGAAGGTCTAGACTTTGAGGGCTCCTCTATGATGGCTCTCAGGCACGAGCAGGAATAGTGTTAGGGAAGTCAGACAATCAAGGCATTCACTCCAATCCTTCAGTACGTTTAAATTTAAATGAGCCAAATGTCTAACCTTACACTCCCAGGCTCCTTTGCGTTTGCTTGCGCACAAACACAGCCCTGCCCTCTCTGATCCGTCACACCAGGAGCTGCCAGGGCCAAGGCAGCATCATTTTTTTCATCTTTAGGTGTACCTTATGACTCGTGACGTCTTTTATCTGACTGTGGTGACCTGCACGTGGTGACATGTGCTGCCTCAGAGGTCATATTGTGCACTGAAAATCATGGCTTCAACATTCATGAGCCCTATGCTGTAGGAGAGTCATTTCACCTCTCTGTGTCTCAGTTTACTCATCTGTAAAGTTGGGTAATAACAAAGCCTAATCCTTGTGGGTTTGTGAGGATTAAATTCTATTTGGTATGTGTTTGACTCACAGTAAGGGATCTTTTCTTGTACACTTGTACACTATTATTCCAAACTTACGCTAATTTTGAGGACCAGGCACCTCTTAAGTCTTGGCAGTCATCTCGATGGTAAGCAGTAGCTTGTAGTAGAACCATACTGCCAGGCACTATGCTCCCAATATACCTTCTGACACTTGCCAGCACCTTAGTTCTATTGCTGATATTATTTAACACTTCAGGCTGAACCAATGCGTTAACTCATGTTATGGAATTCTTTCCTTTGAATAATAATTTCTGCATTGTAAGTATCCTCAGCTTACAAACAGATTGAGTCCCCAGAGTTTATTTGTATGTGACTTGTTTCCAGTTTGAAGCACATTTTTCCATGGAGGCAATGTTTTAAAAGCAGTTAGTTGGCCAGGCTGACACAAAAGTGGGCAGGAGGGGCTCACACAAATGGACCAGGATGGACCAGGATCCATCTGCCCAGAGGCTGCAGCAGGCTGCTGCAGGGGTGGGGGTGAGTTGGTAACTGAATCTTGCCATGATCTTCAACTAAGAGAGAAAGAAAATGGAAGGTAGGGAGAGGTTTGGTGGGTTCCAGCATCTAGTCACTATCTCAGATAGGAGAAGCATAAGCTATAAAAAAGACTGCCACCAGCAAGATGATTAGAAACTTCTGGAACTTGGTAACTTCACTATGTTTTACTGCTCTGTACCAGTTTCCTCAGTGACTAGTTGGAAGTTGCTTAAAATCAAATGCTCTTGGAAGCCCCCAAAGCAGAAGGATGGGTAGGGGATTATGTTCCACTCTAAAGCTAACAGAAGGCTAAGCTTGAGAGATGGAAGCGGGGGAGTTGGAGAGAACCCAAAAGCATAACACGGGAGGTGTCCATTATGAAGAGGAAGAGAAAGCAGTCTGCATGACCGTGTGTCGCCAATCTGCCAAACGTGGTGTTCAAGAGAAAATACACTGACTTCCATGAAGGGTGGACCACATCTCCCTTTGTTGGTAAGAAGACAAATGGATGAGGTCACTTGAGACTCTCATCGGTTATGTTAAGTAGTCATGTCTGCAGAAGAGTCTTACTTTGGTTCTTGCCTTTGATTGTGTATTTGAATCACCTGGGACATTTTTTAATGTCCCCATCAAAACCCCTGCCCCCATGCCCATGCTGTACCTCAAACCAATTACTTTAGAATCCAGGGCATCAGAGTTTTTAAAACTCTCCAGGTGATGCCAATGAGCACCGTATTTGAAAACCACTTTAAATATCAACTGCTCCCAGGTGTCCTAAATTGAAGAATAAGATGGTGTGGCCTCCACAGAGCCCTGGAACACTTCAAACTTGAAGCCTCTTACCCAAATTTCCATTTATAATTAAATGCCCCCTCCTCCAAAAAATTTGAGAATAGATTTAGCGAAGCTAAATTTTATGATTTCACATTATGCAATCACATTGCGATTCCATTTGCTAAGAAAGTAAAAATAATTTCAACCACAGTGAAATATGATGGCAAAGTACTTCAAGCATTTTATGTGCAAACTCAACATCCTGGAGATTAATTTGTCCCCACCATGTGCCAGACACTGTGCTGGATGCTGGGGATAAAACAAATACAAATACAGGTACAGTCCCTGCCAAATGGTAGCTTCAGGTTAGTGACCATCCCAAGAGTCAGCAGGGAAAGCACTACACGTAACCGAGCCTGACCACTGAGGCCCACAAGAAGCAAGGAGTTACACCCATGATGACTGAGGCTCCTGTTTTAAGTTATTATTTCTCCTGAACCACAAATATTGATCCCATGAATAGAGTATTGCTCAAATAGGTGTAGCAGTATCTTGATGGCTGAATTATATTTATTGATGAATGACTTTCCTTTTCCAGCAGTTCCCGCCAGCTGTCCTTCTGTTATATACACCTTCTGTATTGTACATAGGCACGCTAGTCAGAGAGATGACTTGGAGCGTATTCCGCTGTGCACATGGCTACTTGCTCACCACCACCCCTAGAAATAATCACTTCTGTTACCTGTTGTCTCATTAGATTACTCCAAATTAGTCCTCTGTTTATCTGCATTTTTAGAAGGGAGGACCGGTAGCTACTGCCTTCAGAAAAATCTGGTGTGATTAGTGTGTCTGCATCAAATCTCTTATTTCTCAATTGGTTGGGGGGTTTAGGAACTGAGTGTCTTACATTATTGTAAGTATGTCGTCTCTTTCTACTTTGACAAGGTTAGAATCTCTGGTCTCTATCAGCACAATCCCCAAGCTTCCTGAAACTTGTGTCGTTAACCATGCAATGGGGTCTGACTGCAGAAAATTCAGAGCACATTAAGCAGGCAAAAGCAGGTCTTGAAAAATCTCTGCATAGAAAAACCAGTGGCTCTGAATGATACTGTCTGACGTCCCATGCCCCTCTGCTATGCGTTGCTGTAGAGGATTCTAGCCATATGACACACGTACTCCCTTTTCTCCCAGTCCCTTCCCCACAAAGGGCTCCACATATATGTTATTAATATGATCAGTCCTGATCCTGCTGGGAATCACAGATTTCTGCAAAGATTTATTCCTCCTTCAAGAACTGCATGAAAGGAGAAAGTATGCACACACAGATAGTGAAACAAGCAATTGTCAGGTAATCAGTCATATTTTTATAGTCTCAAAGCTCTTTGCAAGTATTTGCTCATTTAGAAAACAATCTCACGGGCTAAGGGAAACTAGGAAGGAAACAGTCCTTCAGTACAAAGTATGGGGCTTGTCTGACCTATGCACACAAGTACCAGCATCCTGGCTTTAAACTAGGTCTAAACAATTCAGTACTGTTGCTTCACAGTTGTTAAAGGGATTTAGCTGGTAACAGTATAAGGACCACAAAACCACTAGTTGGGAAACAGCACGGGCAGCCCCTCAAATAAACTCTCCATAGTGGTGGGGGTCTGTGGCTGTTTGCTCTCAGAGCCATTCTTGACCTTCCCCTGCTCTGCTCTTGACCACAGGGAACTGTGGGAACTACATCTCTGTGGTTCTCCTGCCATCCAGTTTAGGGGGATGTCTGTCTAGAGGCTGGCACTGGCAGAGGGGAGAAGTCAAGATGTTTCAGGTGGCATCTCCTTAGCACATATCTTCTCCATGGCACCATAGCACACCAGACTTTCCCTCGCCAGTCCCAGCTCCTCTGGGCAGGCCCACAGTGGTTCAGATCCACCAGGTGGCCCCAGATCCCATGCTGCTCCAGGGATACCAGCTACCCACTTTGTCCCACAATCCTAGGAGAATGAATACTTTCCTGTGCTTATCCATCTCTGGGTTGACTGTGCCAACACAGTCAGCCTCTTGTTGGCACCAATTTCCTTGTGGGAGACTTCTTATTTTGACATACCTGGAGTAGGTTCTGTTTCATTGGTGTTTTTATAGTTTATGGTTGTAACTCAATCACATTATCTATGGTAAATCTCTATCTACATTAAAAATGGAAAAGAATTGCTGATACAGGATGCGTTGTGTCCGCCCCACAAATCCAGCTGTTGAAATTCTAACCCCCAGTCAGAATGACTGTTAGTGGAGATAATGCCTCTAAAGAGGTAATTAAAGTAAACTGAGATTGTTTAGGTGGGTCGTAATCTCATTCTGAGGTGTACTTTTAAGCAGTGGTTAGAACATAGACACAGAGGGCAGATGGCCATCTACAGACCATCTACAAGCCGAGGAGAGAGGCCTCAGAAGAATCCAGGTCTGATGACACCTTGATCTTAGACTTCTGGCTCCTAGAACTATGAAGAAATAAACTTCTATTACTTAAGCCACTCAGACAGTGGCTTATAGATACTAGCAAATGAGTACAGTTGCTTGTCTCTGAAATTTGGGGTGAACTAGTTAACTCTAAGCCCCAGTGTCCTCATCTGTAAAATGATGATAATTATTATACCCAGATTATTATGAAAATTAACTGAAAGAAGCTTATTATACCACCTGCTGCAGTGCTTGATAAATGGTGGGTATCCCTGGGAATATTCATGTATAACTAAAAATGTGCTTATAATGTTAACTCTGGAGCCCACCTCACTGGGTATTAAAAAGGTCTCTAGACTGGGCCAACTGGCAAACACAACCATCCAGGCTTTCCCCTAGATTCTTCTCTGGTCACTTCTTGTTTTCAGCTGCTATAATAATTGCAAAGAGATCTTTAGCTCTGTCGTCAGATTTCCATCTTTAAAATACAAACATTATGCCTCAACTACAAATTCAATATTTTTTTAAATCTTGCTCCTGCCCTTTCCCATTCCTGTTCCTTGTTGCTTCTGATAAATCCATTCAAGGAAGGAATTGCAGTTTGATTCTTCTGGAATGTCCACTGGGTTTGTTTTGAATCAGCCAGAAAAAGCTTTCCCACCGGTTGCTGCCTAGAAGATTTTGCCCCAGGACTCAAATGCAGATCCTCTAGCACTGTTACCTACAAATATTCACACCATGGGTATAAAAGAAACCACCTGCCTGAACCCTTTGCACCTGCAGCTGTGCTCAGCCAATTCTCCAGACAGCAGTTGAGCTCTGTGGCCAGCTGTAGCCTCCCTATTCTGCTGCCTTTTTACTCAGATCTTTCTCCTTCTGCAATGATATATCTAATAACTTGGGCCACTCAGTTTCCTTTTCTACACTGGATTCATGAGTCCCAGTATGATGCAAAAGATTAATTGCTACCTTTTTATGGGGATATTTGTATTGTAGCAAGCCACTTAGTTTTCGGCTAAAGGAATAAAGCTCAAACTGTAATCTGGGGCACTGATAGGGAGGATATTTTGTTGTTTGGTGGTGTTTAGTTGTTCAGTCATGTCCGACTGTCTGTGACCCCATGAACTGTAGCCTGCCAAGCTCCTCTGTCCAGGGGATTTCCCAGGCAAGAATACTGGAATGGATTGCCATTGCCTTCTCTAGGGGATCTTCCTGACCCTTGGGTCGAACCCATGTCTTCTGCGTTGGCAGGTGGATTCTTTACTGCTGAGCCACCCGGGAAGCCCCAGGGAGGGTATCTGGGGCACCACTAAATAGAAATGTTACTTTTAAATCAAATGATGAAAAAAATCGTCATTAAAAATCTAAAGAAAGATGCTTGGTTTTTCTCAGCTGAAGTTTTAGGAGAATGAGATAAAAGTGGGTGATCCCTTATGCTGCTGCTGCTGCTAAGTCACTTCAGTCGTGTCCGACTCTGTGTGACCCCATAGACAGCAGCCCACCAGGCTCCCCCATCCCTGGGATTCTCCAGGCAAGAATACTGGAGTGGGTTGCCATTTCCTTCTCCAATGCATGAAAGAGAAAAGTGAAAGTGAAGTCGCTCAGTCTATACGACTGTTAGCGACCCCATGAACTGCAGCCCACCAGGCTACTCCGTCCATTGGATTTTCCAGGCAAGAGTACTGGGGTGGGATGCCATTGCCTTCCCCGGTGATCCCTTATAAAAAGGTATTTTTGATAAAGGCCTTCACTTCCACTGGGCTACAGTGGCTCAGATGGTAAAGAATCTGCCTGTAGTGCAAGAGACCCGGGTTTGATTCTTGGGTTGGGAGGGTCCTCTGGAGAAGGGAATGGCAACCCACTCCAGTATTCTTGCCTGGAAAATTCCATGGACAGAGGAGTCTGGTGGGCTACAGTCCACGGAGTCGCAAAGAGTAGGATACAACTAAGCAACTAACACCTTCACTTTTCCCCTTCCACTAATAAACTAAAGCTTGTATCTTGCGTATGCATGTACATAATGTTTACAATCATCAAGTTATTATTAAATGTTTTCTGAGTGATTGATACTGTATGGCAAACTTCCCAGGGAAAGAAAAGGAAAAAGGAAAGTGGAATAAAACCAAAGATGTCTAAAGCATTTTGATTTTTTCTATTTTAAAAGCAGAACTTTATCATCTTGTGACTTTTAACCTCCCAGTGGTTAGTTGCCATACGGTATTAATTCTGTCCATGAAATGTGAAAATAAATGTCAATCCTTGAGTCACAATCGTTAACCTTATAGCTACACAGAGTATAATGGTTTCTCTGTACATCAGTCTCTGTTTGAAGGATCAGGTGGTTTCTGCTAAATATCTAGCCTTCTATTAAGTAATTTGCCTATTCCTGGGAAAAAGGTTCCAGAATTTTGTTTCCATGTTGTTTTCTCTACTTCTCCACTGGTACTGGACAGAATTCGCTGTGCTCCTTCCATCTTGGAATGACTACAGAATTACCTACAGGCTGGGGGTAACTTACTAGAATCCCTGGCTGGTTAGAACGCTTTGCCATTGGACCCCAGGCTGAATCCCCTATCCAGATTATTTTTAAAGTAATATTCAAGAATAATAGAGTTGCTATCGCATGGTTTTCCTAAGCAAGCTCACTTGATAAAACAATAAAGAAAATTATAAATCTTCTTGTACAGGTATGGGGAGAATCACATTCCAAAGATAATTTCAGATGATCTGGAGGGATGATGTGGGGTGGGAGGTGGGAGGGGGGTTCATGTTTGGGAGTTCGTGTAAANCATGGTTTTCCTAAGCAAGCTCACTTGATAAAACAATAAAGAAAATTATAAATCTTCTTGTACAGGTATGGGGAGAATCACATTCCAAAGATAATTTCAGATGATCTGGAGGGATGATGTGGGGTGGGAGGTGGGAGGGGGGTTCATGTTTGGGAGTTCGTGTAAAAAAATAAATAAATACAAAAAAAAAAAAAAAAACAAAACAGATAATTTCATTTAAAATGTATATTTCAAACATGCATATTGCCAATAAGATTTCAACTTTCAATAGGTTATTCTTTTGTGTAATTTTTTATTTTTGATTGGCATATGGTTTTCCATAGCCTAAAGGAAAGTTTTATCTTACTTTTCATGAAGCAAAACAAAGTGTTATTCTTTGGTTGTAATTGTCCACCTCCTCCACCTTTTTCTCTCCCCGAGCCCTTCCTCTCTCTGCCTTTTTCTCCAGTCTACCATGGAAGTGGTTTTGTTAGCCACAATTGAGCAGTCTTAAAAATACAAAATATGAACTCTAAAGAAAATATTAAATTTGAGAAGTAACACATTTGCTTAAAAGGACAAAGGATCAAGAAAAAATACCCAGTGTTGCTGCTTCCAATATTCCTGAAAGGTCATCAAAGTATGAGTAATCATTAGTTAAATCCATCTCACCTATAATCTGCCTTCACTAATCAAGGTTATTTCAATTTTTGCTAAGAAAGGGTTGCATGCACTCCAAGAGGCATGGAGCCTAAACAATTAGATGTTTGTTTGCCCCAGTTGTTTTACAAGTATTCAGAGTCAGCTATGTAGCCTAGTTTGAGTTGAGCTGGTTAAGGCTGGATAGGACCACTGACCCTCCAACTGGGCATGCCTAAATGTCCCCTTGATGACCTTCAACATCAGAGGGCCAGAAACTCCACCACCAGATCCTGCTAAGCACTTTCAGGTGTAGCTTAGTTACACCTGCTCAGAGCAACAATTACTGCACCTTGTTCCAGTCACCTTCCCGCGATTCCCACACCCTCATGCCCCAGACCTTTATTCTGCTTCTTTATTCCATAAATAATCCAAGCCGCTTCCTTAGGGGAGTCAGATTTGAGACTTGTTCTACTGCCTCCCAGCTTGGTTTGCCTTGTGAATAAACCTCAGCATCTCAGCAGGTAGGGCAAAATGATCCTGGTTCAATAACATTAACACACAGCTTACAATTTTAATAACTTGTACAAGAACATTGATTGCCTCTTGGCCTATAGTCACGGCCATTCATTGAATAGCATTATGGCCTTGTTATAAAGACTCATTGAGTAATTCATTATCAATTCAGTTATCAACATGTTATAAAATTTAAAAAATACCAATGGAAATAAAATACCATAGACTTGTGAGGTATCAGGAGATATCACTGGCTTCTAATATAAGATAGACACTGATCTAGCATGAAATTAAAAGATGCGTACTCCTTGGAAGGAAAGTTATGACCAACCTAGACAGCATATTAAACAGCAGACACATTACTTTGTCAACAAAAGTCCGTCTAGTCAAGGCTATGGTTTTTCCAGCGGTCATGTATGGATGTGAGAGTTGGACTATAAAGAAAGCTGAGCACCGAAGAATTGATGCTTTTGAACTGTGATGTTGGAGAAGACTCTTGAGAGTCCTGCAAGGACTGCAAGGAGATCCAACCAGTCCATCCTAAAGGAAATCAGTTCTGGGTGTTCATTGGAAGGACTGATGCTAAAGCTGAAACTCCAGTATTTTGGCTACCTGATGCGAAGAGCTGACTCATTAGAAAAAGAGTCCTGATGTTGGGAAAGATTGAAGGCAGGAGAAGAAGGGGATGACAGAAGATAAGATGGTTAGATGGCATCACCGCCTCAGTGGACATGAGTTTGAGTGAACTCTGGGAGTTGGTGATGGACAGGGAGGCCTGGCGTGCTGCGGTTCATGGGGTCGCAAAGAGTTGGACATGACTGAGTAACTGAACTGAACTAAACTGATCTAGCTTCATTGTTTTCTAATATTCCATTTCATAACAACCCTTGAGATATGTGCCACTGTCCTAATTTTAAAGATGAGAAAGTGAAGTTCAGAAAATCAAAATAAATCAATGCCTAAGACTAGCCTCCTCCTTACTGGTAGTAGACCACNTAACTGAACTGAACTAAACTGATCTAGCTTCATTGTTTTCTAATATTCCATTTCATAACAACCCTTGAGATATGTGCCACTGTCCTAATTTTAAAGATGAGAAAGTGAAGTTCAGAAAATCAAAATAAATCAATGCCTAAGACTAGCCTCCTCCTTACTGGTAGTAGACCACATTTCATCTGCTCCCTGGCTTAACATTTTTTAGTAGATTCTCCGGACCTTTAGAACAAAGTCTGTGCTTACTACCAAGTGTTTCAAGGTCCTTCATGATCTGGCCCCAGTTACCTTCTGAGACAGCAGATCTTACCACCCCCAACCTCTAACTCCACTGTCAGTCGTACTAAACTTCTTTCGATCCGTGAGTATACTGTGCTTACTTTTCCCCCTGGGATTGTGCTCATACTTCTCTGTGCCTGAGCCACCCTGGAATACACCTCCCCTGCCCTCCCCTACACCCTGGTTAATTCTTACTGGTCCTTCAGATCTAAACTTAGGTATCACTTCCTCCAGGAAACCTCCTCTGACTTGTTAGATGACCCCCTGTTAGATCCTATGGGCCTCTGTAGACTCAGTGGACGTGAGTTTGAGTGAACTCTGGGAGTTGGTGATGGACAGGGAGGCCTGGCGTGCTGCGGTTCATGCGGTCGCAAAGAGTTGGACATGACTGAGTGACTGAACTGAACTAAACTGATCTAGCTTCATTGTTTTCTAATATTCCATTTAAATCTCAAAACAACCCTTGAGATATGTACCATTTTCCTAATTTTAAAGATAAGAAAGTGAAGTTCAGAAAATCAAAATAAATCAATGCCTAAAACCAGCCTCCTACTTACTGGTAGTAGACCACATTTCATCTGCTCCCTGGCTTAAAATTTTTTAGTAGATTTTCCTGACCTTTAGAACAAAGTCTATGCTTACTACCAAGTGTTTCAAGGTCCTTCATGATCTGGCCCCAGGTACCTTCTGAGACAGCAGAACTTACCACCCCCAACCTCTAACTCCACTGTCAGTCGTACTAAACTTCTTTAGATCCGTGAATATACTGTGCTTACTTTTCCCCCTGGGATTGTGCTCATACTTCGTGCCTAGGCCACCCTGGAATACACCTCCCCTGCCCTCCCCCACACCCTGGTTAATTCTTACTGGTCCTTCAGATCTAAACTTAGATATCACTTCCTCCAGGAAACCTCCTCTGACTTGTTAGATGACCCCCTGTTAGATCCTATGGGCCTCTGTCCTGTCACACACGCTGCCTTGTAACTGCCTGTTTACTTCTCTGAATCCCTCCCTTGCTGATAAACTCTGGGAAGGCAGAAACTGAGAGTGTTAGGTTCTCGTGTTATCTATGCCAGTGTCTTGTATAGAGTAGAGAATACATGTTTGTCAACACCCTGGTTAATTCTTACTGGTCCTTCAGATCTAAACTTAGGTATCACTTCCTCCAGGAAACCTCCTCTGACTTGTTAGATGACCCCCTGTTAGATCCTATGGGCCTCTGTCCTGTCACACACGCTGCCTTGTAACTGCCTGTTTACTTCTCTGAATCCCTCCCTTGCTGGTAAATTCTGGGAAGGCAGAAACTGAGAGTGTTAGGTTCTCGTGTTATCTATGCCAGTGTCTTGTATAGAGTAGAGAATAAGTGTTTGTCAAAGAACTGGATGAGTAAGAGAATGACACTTGTATTTGGAAAACTTTGTTTTAATGACAGCACAGTAACGATTCTGTGGCAACTACACCTGAAATATACACTACATCTGAAAATACACCATTTAGAATGGCATCTGGAGGCATGTTAGGGGATGTTCAAAGCTAAAGCACAGTATGGCTTTCTGAACCACCCATTTTACTTGATGATATGTAGTTTAAAATATTAATTTTAATAAAGTACAAATATGTTATACAGACTAATACACAGTGGATAGGAAGCTTTATGATATCAAGGTTGTAATCATTTGGAGAGAGGTTTTAAAATGGGTAAGGTCAGACTTCTTAAGCTCCAAAGGAAACTATGTGCTTTGAGGAATATTTGAAGGTAACAGTTCAGGATCAGATAAAATTATTTAAAAGAAGTCCATATAACCAATCATCAGGAAAACTACAGAAAGAATTCCTAATTTGTACAGAAGACCAGAATCTTTCCTTCTAGTGTAAAGATTATACAGATATCCAACCAAAAAGCTGAATAAACAGAGATTGTTTCTATCTGGTTAGGTTTATCACAAGTGCAACCTATGCAAAGCTTTTTGTGTTTGTTTTCAAAACAGGATTATATTAGTTGTTTCAGATTTCCACTAGTCCGTACTTGGTACAAAAAAATTAGATAATACATTCCTGTGCAAAGTGAAATTTCCTCAGATCTAGCTTCATACAAAGTTTTTCAAATGTCTTATACTATCAATAGGATCACACTCTATTCTGTGACTTTCTTCCCCGTATATAATATATATACATATTATATATATATGTATAATATTGTGGGACTCTTTTCATGAAAATACAATAGATTTTGTTTATCCTTTTAAAACTAGTCCGTACTTGGTACAAAAAAATTAGATAATACATTCCTGTGCAAAGTGAAATTTCCTCAGATCTAGCTTCATACAAAGTTTTTCAAATGTCTTATACTATCAATAGGATCACACTCTATTCTGTGACTTTCTTCCCCGTATATAATATATATACATATTATATATATATGTATAATATTGTGGGACTCTTTTCATGAAAATACAATAGATTTTGTTTATCCTTTTAAACTGTTGCATGGTATTATACTGCCTGGGTGTAGTTTAGTGAATTTAACCTGTTCTCTATTGATGGATGGTTGCTTTGATGCATTGTTTGTAATTGCAAACATTTAATAATTAGTTTTAAACTCACTTTATCAAAAGATTTACCATGAAACAGATTAGGCCTCCATCCTGAAGTTCTGGTACACCAATGAACACGTAACAGTGTGTTAGGGAACTTTCAAAGCCATAGGCAGTGTGTCTTCCTGGGCCATCCATTTTAATCAAGGATAAATAATTCAGAATATTAATATCTCTTCTTAAAAATTCAGTTGTATCTAGAGGAATACAAGAAGTATACAGAACTTTATGGCAAAAGAAAGACTTCAAAGACATTCCTCATTTTGTGTTAGGGGTTCAAGCCCCCAAAGATAAGTTGTCTTTCTTCTGCCATAATGGATAGTTCAGTGGAAAAATTTGAGAAGTGCTTGTTAAGATCTCAAAATCTTTCAAATGCCTGAGAGAATTCCATACAAACTGGGGACTAATTATAATGGCTAAACTAGGCTCTTAAAATAGAAATCAGCCAAGAGCTCTGAAGATGGGCTCCTCAAAGTTAATATGAGGACACAGAGGAAAGGTGGGGGCAGGAGAGCAGAATGAGCCTTTCTCAGTTAGCCTAATAGCTGGATCAAATCCAGGTACAAAAATTGGCTTGCGTGACAACTCATACCAGAATAATTCTCTCTGCTCACAATGGGAAACATAAGATTATCTTTACTGTGGGTTTTTGTGCTTCTCTTAAAAGGAAGTATCATTTTTGTGAGGCTAATAGACTTTTCAAGTAGTGCATTCTTAAACTAGAAAATCAAAGTTCAATCATCGCCTATTCATTTATCTTATTTTACTTGAATAGGAAACTTAAAAGCCCTAATGATAGAAGACTTGAAAAGACAGGTAAACTCTTGTTAATAATTCTAGCAAGTGAGAGGATTTACTCAAGCATCCTTTCTCTCTTGCTTGATTTCTTCTGGTGCTTTTAAAGCAACGGTACAGTTTAGTAGAGTTTCCCATCTTCCTAAGCACCTTCCATTCGGCATATGCCAAAAATAATTGTTACTATGCATCGATATTTTTGTTCTCCACACTAAGCCTACAGAGCAGAGGTGAATTATGATTAAAAAGGAACTGTTTTGCCTGTCAGAACATTTTACATAAAACAGCCTTTGAGTTCTGAAGGATTTTAAGACTGAGCTCTAAAATCCTACAATGTGCATCTAAAATAATCTTTTACCTAAAAGCAAAAGTACTGGCCAACTGACCTCCACCTTTTACTACTTGGAAATATTCCTTAGTACATAACAGTACTCAATGTAAGTACATTTATTTTCAACTGTGTTCATTTTTAAATCATCACTCTAAGTCAGGTAAGTGGATTCAATAAAAATGAACATACCATTCATTATTTTTTTGTGAACCTGCATAGCTGAACACAATAATATTCAGTATAATTAGGCTGTCTAATATTTGCTTGAAATGTGTGTGATACATTATCATATGCTAATTGTGCATTAATGTTAACTATTCATGAGCACGAGATCAGTTAATGAGTTTTAAAGTAAAACTCATATACAAAAAAAAGATGAAAAAACCTCCCCATACAAATGTAAGAACAAACCTTTTATTCTCTAAGGCATGTTAAAAATATTATAAACGAATTGACCATTTTGATATTAGGATGTATACAGTAAATAATACATGTAAAAATGCAGTCGTTTTAGGTCCCATGGGGAAAAAAGCAGTAATTCTTCCTCATGTGAGAAGCATGGAAAGAATGCCATCAAAAGAGGCTCAATCAATGTATTATCTTCAGAGCAAACAAGAGAGCTATACGTGAGGGCTGTGGATAGATATTATAGATGAGGGATTCTGTTGTCATAACCACTTGGAAAATACAGCAGGATGCACATCCAATTCATAAAATAAATAGTCAACTTATTATTCAGGTTTAGCTCAAATTTTGGTGAGGTTGGCAAAATTTGTCACGGTGGAAATGTACTGTGAACTCAAAGAAAAAGGCTCGTTTTGTTTAAGAGGCAGCTCTCCCCAGAATTGAATAGAAAACAGGGAGTGAAGTGCCCCATCCCCCAACTTTCATTAACCCTCAGACTAACAGGAAGGCTGTATACATTACTGTCTCTGTGTCTCTTTTCCCCTTGGAAGTACTGAAGCGAAGCCAGAATAAGTATCTTGCTTAACGTGAATACACCGTTCAGTCAGGGACGGCTGAGAGAACCCTATACTTCTAGCTCTCTGCTAGTCCAATGTGTCTCCCAGCTTGCTCTCCCTAGGCACCCAATTTCAGATAATCTATGCGCTCCTTCACTTTATCTATTAGCTCAACCATATGTTGCTGTGTTTCCTTCTTTTTTAAGAATCTTGTAAGACTCTCTTTTCCCTGCTAACATTGTCATTAACACTCTTAACCTGATAATTCTAGCTCTTGATCTTCCAGAACAGGGTTGTTCTTTCCAGGCGTGGTCATGTGGATTGCTCTGGTCTATCAATGTGACTGGAAGAGTCAAAAAGCAAACTCTTTAAGAAGCTGAGTGTGATCTGCCACGCTGCTCAGGTGATCATTAGAAACGGACACCAAATGAAGGGGCTGGGGAGTCCTCCATCAGCCAGGATTCCCGAGTAATTACAAGGAGCCTTCCTGTTGAGCCTCTGTGGACATGTGTGGGCAGGAGACAAATGTGTTAGTTCACTTGGCATTTGGGGGCTGCTTGTTACTGCAGCATAATCCAACATATCCTGAATGATACACATACAAAACTAAAGCTAAGCTTCTTTCCCTTGACACTGCCTGCACCGTTTCTCTTGCCTGGATTCCTCCAAACAATTGTAGGGTTAGCTAGGTAGAGGGGGTGGGCTGGTAACAGATATCAGAGGGCTCAGAAGGTCTTATTTCATAATGGTCTCTTTCACATGGGCCCTTAAGCTTAGACATTTATCTTCAAACAAGTCAACATATACAGTCACAGGGATAACTGATGAGAATCAAAGATGGTACTCATACACCTTTTTAAACCAGATGACTCCTATAGATAGACTATACATAAGCATGTTTTGCAATCTAACAGTTATTCCCATTACTGCAATTTTATTATGTTGCATATTCTACGCAGAAAGCATGCAAATAAACATTAAAATATACCTCAATTTTTGTAGCCTTGCTTTGAAATTTCCTATTTTCTTTCTTTTTCTGTCATTATATACTAGCATCCTTTTAGAAATAGTAAAGGTCAGGGCTTCTCTGATCAGTGAAAATCTTTGGAAAAGCATCCCTTACCTCTTTACCAGTGAAAATTTCATTATCCTGGCAAAGGCACAAATGCATAAGTTCAAGTGGCCCTCCTCTGTGCAGCCTCCCTTAATATATATTACTCTTCCTTTTTGATCCACCAGCATTTTGCTTGTAACTCTGCCTTTTATGACATTCAGCCTGTCATTACAGATGAATGGTATTTACATGTCTACACCCCCCAATCAGGTTGCTCTAAGTGGTTGACAGTATCCTGCTTATATCTGCATCCCTCATGGCTCCTAGTGTCTGGACAGTGGAAAACAATATAAGTTGAACTTAATTGAGACACCTAATAGTTCCAAAGATTGGACAAACTGGTAAGACATAAAACCTTTTCTAGGAAATAGACTCCATTCTCATTGCAACCAGGTGCAAATTTTGTGTAAATATTATACATAGATGGTCTCTTCAAAATAACAGAAAGGTGGAATCCTGNGACACCTAATAGTTCCAAAGATTGGACAAACTGGTAAGACATAAAACCTTTTCTAGGAAATAGACTCCATGCTCATTGCAACCAGGTGCAAATTTTGTGTAAATATTATACATAGATGGTCTCTTCAAAAGAACAGAAAGGTGGAATCCTGAAGAAAGCATCCTGCTGCTGCTGCTGCTGCTGCTGCTGGTAAGTCGTTTCAGTCGTGTCTGACTCTGTGTGACCCCATAGATGACAGCCCACCAGGCTCCCCCGTCCCTGGGATTCTCCAGGCAAGAACACTGGAGTGGGTTGCCATTTCCTTCTCCAATGCATGAAAGGGAAAAGTGAAAGTGAAGTCGCTCAGTCATGTCTGACTCTTCACGACCCCGTGGGCTGCAGCCCACCAGGCTCCTCTGTCCATGGGATCCTCCAGGCAAGAGTACTGGAGTGGAGTGTCATTGCCTTCTCCAAGCATCCTAAAGCATGAGCTATAGTCTGATTTTATAGGCAAGTTCAAAATCCTTTATCTAAAACCTTAGATCAGATATGTTTGGGAATTTAAAAATTATCTAGAGTTTAGAAACATAAAGTGGTGCATAAATGTATGTAACATCCCCTGCTGCTGCTAAGTCGCTTCAGTCGTGTCCAACTCTGTGTGACCCCATAGATGGCAGCCCACCAGGCTCCCCCGTCCCTGGGATTCTTCAGGCAAGAACACTGGAATGGGTTGCCATTTCCTTCTCCCAAAACATTAATATTTCTACAGAGAAATATACAAATATTCACAAAAAGTGGAAGAAATACAGATATACGTAGCCTTGTGTTGGTTTGGGTCAGGCTTTGCTGCCAGAAAAGTTTCCAAAAGTTTAAGATTTTGGAGTTTTAAGAATTGTAGGTGCGTTATTATTAAACTTTATTACTAATGTTTATCTAGTACACAGAGAATCCTGATGATTATGGGAAATAATCTTTACCCAGTCCATCTTCAAATTTTAATTTCAAATATTTTATTGCCAAAATACAATTTTTAAACAATAAGAAATGAAATTTAAAATATGCCATTGTTAAAGATTTTTTAATTAGAAGTTTAAACTCATTTTTAAAAAGGGTCTCACTAACAAAATATTGATATATGGACTAGATCCAAATAAGAATGTCTTGTATGGAATGTTTTAGTCCTTGTTATAGTCCTTTTTCAGGACTATAACGTTAACATTAGCTATACATTAACTATAACATTAGTTAAGCACTAAAAGATACTGGTTAGAGGTTTAAGTCCTGTAAAAACATATCCTGGGAGTAATATAAAATGTTTCCTTTGGGCACCAGGCAAATTCTTGCAGTGAATGTGCAAGGCTTCCCTGGGTCACTGGAGGAGAGCTATGTGACAGCATATCTGAGACGACACACACGCGTGCACACACACACACATAAATTTGCAAGTGGTTTGCCATAAAGGTAAATTTAACAAGAAAAAAAAATCTGAGTGGTACAAATGAAATGTTCTCTACAAACCTATTTCAAAGACACACTATACTGACCATATTCTCTTCAATTTATCTCAACCAGGACAACCAGTGTTGACTTCATAGTGTTCTGCAGGCAAAGGGCATGCGTAGTGTCACTAACAAACACACTCACATGTGGGGAGGAGCAGAAGGGGAATAACACAGAATCTAACATGATGTGGTCTAACCTCTTCTTTTGTGTTTAGTCGAGTTTCGCTGGGTGTGTAACAGAGGCCTTCACCTGTACACGGTGGGTTAGAGTTCCCAGTGCAGAACCACTGTGCCCAGCACCCCAGTTTGGCCATCTGTGAACAGAAATGCTGCTCTGGCCCTTCTATCTGGAGCCCTGTGAGCAGCACAGTTGTGCCTGACCCAAAAGAACCTATAAATCAGCCCCAACCACTTGGGGAATGCATGTGCCCTGGAGCTCACACTCCTCTCTTCTTAGATCTAGGAATCAAGCTTTCCTTTGCTTCTGAACCAAACCATGTCTCTTTCCATCTCAAACACTTGTTGGGGGCCAAATGGGCAGGTTGTGTAGCAGTAGTGCCAAAAAGAATGCCTGAAAGGTTTTCAAAATTTCAAAAACATCTCAGGTAGCTTTTCATTCCTGCCCGGCTAGAAGTCCCAGGCTTGGGGAACCAAGCTAATTAGTAGGACTTCTTGATGAAAGTCCTAGTCTGGTGGCTTTTCAGAGTTCTCAAGGCATGAATCCGTGGGGCCAGGGTTCTGAAGTAAATGTAGCAAATGCAGGCTGTTCTCTTTGGGAACTTCTGCAAATGTCCAGATCAGCTCTGGGGAAATAAGGGTGAAACCCTTGGCAGGCAACATTTTTGAATGTTGTATAATTTCCCAAAAAAGACATACATCTACCATATAACTATAACCAAAAGATCAATTGTACGATAATAAACTTTGCTACCAGTGAGTTCTGAGCACCTTGAAGATGAAAAATCCAGATCTTTTCAGAAGTTCGATGATTTTACTCATTAACTTCCAATGTCCTTTTACACCAGAAAACTTAGAAGTCTTCTTGGGATGAGGGTCAGTCTAATCTAAGTCCTAGAAGCAAGGAAGCTGGGGTGGATGGGATAAGACAGATTCTGGGAGGGAAGGCCCTTCATGGAAACATACTTTTTCAGCTGTTTCATTTGGGAACTGTTGGAGGTTTAGTTGCTAAGTTGTGTCCCACTCTTGCGACCCCATGGACGGGAGCTCACCCTGGCTCCTCTGTCCGTGGGATTTCCCAGCAAGAATACCGGAGTGGGTTGCCTTTTTCTTCTCCAGGAGATCCACCCAACCCTGGAATAAAAAAACCCACATCTCCTGCAGTATAAGCATCCTCTTTAGTATTTGGCTAATGACCCAGCTGCTCTGAGACTTGACTGAACCGTACATCCCCACCAGCTGTGGTCGAAGATGAAGACTGGGGAGCCCCACACCAAGGCCTCCTGCTGGGGGCCAGGGCGCCTGACAGGAGCAGGGGGGCACTTGTGGCTGCCGTTGCTGGGGGCACCACGAGGCTCTTATTTTCAAAAGGCAAGAGCTGGGTCTGATGTTTACAGCAGACTCTTTCAGTCTTTCTTTGCCCTGAGAACCAGCAGGGAATACCACACCTTTGTCTTTCCCAACTTCTGAAATAAGGGACCAGGTTTACAAGTTCAGTCAAGGTGAAGTGAAAAGTAGGGAGCAGTCAGGATTGGTGGTTGCCACAGGCTCCAGCCCTAAACCTGCTTTGGGCCTGAGCCTTTCCCATTTGCGCCTAAGTTTATTGTTCAGGTGCAGACGATTCGGGTTTAACCAGGTGAGGGGTTCCGGAGGCTCTCGCAGCCCATCCTCCACCCCTTCTGAGTTGCTCCCTCTATCCCCAGAACTGCCTGAACCCTGGGTGGTAATGGTCTGCCGGCAGTTATAGTTGTTGATCTTATAATTGAAATTTAAAAGAGGCTCACAGCTGTCAGGAACGGATTTAACAGGGTGTCTCTGTTCCAATATTGCATGCGGCTGCCACTTTGTAATTGTGTGGTGTGTTTACGGGCGTCACAAAGAAGGGGGAAGGAAGGAAGCAAATAAAGAAACCCCTCGGAACTGTTTGTAGGGTTTGAGCCCCCAGGGCAGGAAGATATGTTGGCCAATAGTCTAAAATAACATGGCTAAACCAGCAGGATCTGTGGTTTGGGTGACTGGGCTAGATAAACAACATTATAGTTTTTGCGCCTACTTGATAATTCAAATTTTGAGGATGGTATTTGAATGTCCTTCACCACTATTGTGCATAATACTGTCTTCAGTGATATCTTCAGTGGACACTAATTCTCATGTAAAAACTGTCCTCTGCTTCAAGCATTGTTTTTCCTCTGATTTCTATCAGATTTACTATTAATGATGCCATGTCCTTGGCCACCTTTTACTTGTATTTCTAAGGTAATTCTTTGCTCTATATTTTTACTTCTAACCTTTCTCTGTCACTTTATCTGGATTTACAGCTAAATGGGAGGAGGGGAGCTTGGACTTTCCCCAAGGTCATAAGTAGTAAGTTTGAGCCCACTGATCTCATCTTGTTTCATGCTTTCTGGGTTTTATTCATTCCTGCTGTTTTACTGGTCCTCTCTCTTTCGCTCACTTCATGCAATAGTTTCCTTTTCTCTCTTAACTCTAGCATTTTGCTATAATTATGCTATAATTTAACCTCGATAACCAGAGATTAAAGTGTGGGTTTTGAAAGCCTTACTCCCTGTGATCACTATTTATAAGACAAGTGAATTTATTTCAGCCTGAGTCATCATCTTTATTTATTCCTACTTCTCTGTGGCTCAAGTTGATCCATTCTTTAATTTTTAACCTGCTGTGTTTAGAGGGGGTGATGGGAGTGCTTCCAGGCAGAAAGAAGTGTTCCAATCCTGGGTACTACTCACCAATTCTGTCGCTGAACAAGTCAGCTAACATCTCTTTCATTCTCATTTCCTTCTGTGTAAAGTGAAGAAAATAATGTATTTTCTAAGGCTTCTGTAAGGATTGAATGAAATATTGTTGTTTCATTTCTAAGTCGTGAGTGACTCTTTTGCAACCCCATGGACTATAAACCACCAGTCTCCTCTGTCCATGGAATTTCCCAGACAAGAATACTGGACTGGGTTGCCATATCCTTCTCCAGGGGATCTTCCCAACCCATGGATCAAGCAAGCAGATTCTTTACCACTGTACCACCTGGGAAGCACTGAATGAAATGACATCCATATAAACCAGTGCAGGATTTCATGTCCAGTTGCTGTCTATTTATTGTTACTGTTATCATCGGAATATTAACTCAGAAACCCAGCCCCTGCCATATAGCCTCTGTTTTTCCAAATACATTTTGTTTTTATTTGTTAAGCAAAGAGGACTTAACAGTTAGAAGGATTCTTGTTAAGCCCTGAATGCATAGAAGCACTCCTTTATGAATTGAAGCGATGTGTCTTTGGGCTAGGTGCTTTCCTAGGCCTGGAGGAGGAAGGAAAAGTTGGTTGACTGCTTTAATTAATAAAGCTAGTCCCCACTGAAATCTCTGCTTCCTATGAAACAGCTGTTCCCACCTTGCAAAATCCAGTTCCACAGGCAACCCAGGGTTCCTCTGAATTCTTACACTGACCAAGGTCTTCTAGCCTTCAGTTGCTCCCTCTAGAGAGAAGCACCAGCTTAAACCTGGAGACTCTAGAGTAGTGAGGGTTCGGGGGAGTGATTCTGCCACTAAATATCCACGTGATCAGTAATGACTTCCTTTAGGGCCCATTTCTTCTTGACCATGGAGCCAAATTAGTTCAAACTTGTTAATAAATAATCATTTTTTTCAACCAGCCTCATCAGAAAGCTTTGATTACTGGCTGAATGCTCTGCTGATTAGCCTATAACAGATCTACATTCAATTCAACCTAAAAACCATTTTCCGTGTGCCCACCACATGTCAAGAACTAGGGGAACTTCAGAAATAAGTACTTACGAAATGGACACATTCAAAACTACCTGTTACTGGCAGTGTCATGAGAGCACAGAGGCACCGCGACGACAGTGCATACACAGACACGGGCCCGTCCCATCTGAGAGCGTGCCGTCCAAAGCTAACAGCAAGGAAGAAGCCAGGAAAGGACGCATGCAGCAGAAGGGCTATTACTGCAGCGCATACAAATATGCCCAGCAGACACCCCCCACCCTTCCACCCAGCAACAGCGACGGTTAGTCTGTTCCAGGCCCTTCTCTAAAGGCTTTCCATGTATTAGTTTTCTGTATCCTCACAGAAAGCTAATAACAGCATAATCTTCCCATTTTAAAGATGAGGAACTTGCCTACATAACAAGGCACATCTAGCAAGTTGTAGGCCCAGATATCTGAACTCAGGAAATTTGACTCCAAGGCCCACATTTTATTTTTCAAAACCAAATCATATCTGGTATCAACCTCACTGGAGCAGATAGAGCATTCAGTGTCAGGCATCATAGAGGGCTCTCCCTTTTCTTGGGGTACTCTAAGAGTCTGGGGAGGAAGGGCATACATGGTCCTGAAAATATGGGGAAAGGGCAGTTTTCAGTCTCTCACGATGACATTTGGGAAGAAAGGTGCTCTGACAAGCTAGCTCCAGCACACCCGTGCCTTAAGATTCACTCCCCAAAACCTTCATCAGCTCTCCCCAATGCAAGATCCCAGTACCTTCTCAGTGAGTGAGAGAGCACACTAGCTCTCTCAGCCATTAGCAGAACACACACACACACACACACACACACACATCTTCCTTCCAATTCTGCTAAATCATTTTTCTCATTAAAGATAGAGGGATCCTTTCTGCCTGTCCTCCCCTCGAGCCCACTCCCTCACAGTGTATCTGTAGCCTGACCTTTGGAAACCTGTTAACTCTCAGGAGAGACAAGAATGTAACACCATTTAGTGTTGACATTCCCACCAGGTAAGTAAGTAGAGTTAACTTCTCCTTCAGTTTAAATCACTTTCCAAATATTCTTGGATGTAAAGGGAAGTTCACCTTTGTTCTTGCAATGCTCCTGTGAAACAAGTCTCTTTAAATACAGAAACCACATTTGGGCTAAATTTCAAATTAAGGATTTCCTTGCAGTTCTCATACTTAAAAATGATGCAAACTGATTATTAAGCTAGTGTAGGGAAGAGCTGGGGAGGGGGGAAGACTGCCAGGAAACCCTCAGCCACGGAGGTGAGTGCCTGACCCTGTGATGTTGCCTTGTCTATATAATTTGCTGCGTGTTGCATCATACAGAATATGCCAACCTTTTTCCGCCTGCTCAAAAAAAGGTGATGCTAATTAGATCAGGCAAATAGCTGCTGTTGTTGATTCATTTGAAAATGATTATTCCAAGGCAATGTGTTATTACCCAGCAAGCCACAGCTTTGCCTATTAATGCTCTGAGGTGGCTGCCAGACTTCAAAGTCAGAGGTGGAATCTGAGGCTAGCAGTGCCTGCTGGGTCACTATCAGAGCCTTCATCTGAGGACAAGGAACAATCTATTGACATTTAAGAATTTACTCCCTTCTGGTTAGTATGAACACTACTATCAATTCAGTGCTAATAAATATCAGTTGGGACACTTCCCATGTGCAAAACATAATACAGTAGATTACACAAAAACAAATATGAAGTTAAGGTTCACTGTTAAGGTTCTTACATTCACATAGTGAAAGAGCTAAGATGCTGAGTCAAGTAATAATACAGAATCTTGCAAGTAGTATAATTAAGCAAAATAAATAAAAATACATTTGATAAAGTGGCAAGTTTTCCACATGCTGTTTATTTATTTAGTATATTAGAAATATAAAGTGCTGTGGGAACACTAAGGATGTAGAGATTCATCTTGTAGAGGGTAGACTTAAAGGAATCAAGATGAGGAAAAACTTCAGGAAGCAAGTAGCATCTGAGCTGCCTTTAGAAGGAGTCAAGTTTTGAAAGTCAGTGAAACATTGCTATTTAGTCAGGTCAGACTCTTTTTTCAACCCCATTGACTATAGTCCACCATCCATGGGTATTCTCCAGGCAAGAATACTGGAGTGGGGTATCATTTCCTCCTCCAGGGGATCTTCCTCACCCAGAGATCAAGCCTGCATCTCCTGCAGGCAGATTCTTCACCACTGAGCCACCAGAGAAACCCCCAGTGAAGCATTAGCAAGAGCCCAAACCAAGAGCAGGGAAGCTGTGTTAGGTGGTCCAGTTTGGAACTAGGAGGCCAAAAAAAAAGTGATCTGTGTACCTCTAAGTGTAATCAGATCACAGAAGGTTTTCAATCTGCACACAAGGAGTTTGGATCTTCTTTGGAAAGATAAAAAACATAAAAAACATGCAGAAAATGTTTCTCAGAAAAGGCTATTTTTTAAAATGCATATAAAAAGAGCCACAAGTTAAACTTGCTATTATTGAAGTTAACCTAAAAAAAAAGTGTGAAAATAATTTTTACTCATTTTTGAGGGTTGTGCTTCCTGAGGCACAGATCCTAGATAAAATTTGGACCATTACAATCCAATAATGCTGAAACAGATTTCATTGCTACCAAATAAAGAACATGTTTTCCCCTTTTGTCTTCTGTGTAAATTCCCCTTCCTCCTTGTGAAACTGTTAATATGCTGAAATTGACCGTTTAGCCCACCTCCAAACCCTTAAAATGTAGTTAATTACAAGATAGGCCAATTTAAACTTTACAACATTCTTGATACCAGAATATATGGTAGGTTGTTTGTTAATCAGGAGAAGGAAGGCGGTGTCAGCATGTGAGGGGAGAACGAGGCTGCTCTGGTCTGGACTGGATGCTGCTCCTTCCCACACACACACACACACACACACACCCCGCCCCGCAGCGCCTCCCACTGGCTGGAGGACAGAGCCCTTCCCCTCTCTCTCAAATTACAGAATGCAGAGATTGCATAGGATTACGTCCCCTCTACCTTCCACCTCAAATAGCCTATGAAACCAAAGAACAAAAATTGTACACCATAGTGCAACTTAAAAGCATGTACTGAGACTGCAGGACTGATGGGTTATGTAGAGTTTTCCTTACAAAGTTCACCTTTCATGATCACGTGTTGGAGCAATATTGGTCCACTTAGGCAAAGCAAAAGACAGACAGGGGGGCAGAGACACCAATTACCTGGAGTAAGCAGTGATTTTATTTTCAAACTAACATAATTACATACTCTTCTCCCCAAAGCTCAACCTACAAATGGCATTTAAGAAGTCAGAAATGAAATGTATCCCATATACATAATTTTCCTTTTTTGCAGCCTCCCAGTTGTGTCCTATCAAATAATGTAATTTATCCTTATAGTTAGATTATTTCCTTCAGAGTGGCACAACCTGCAACCTGAAATACTAGAAAAGTATAGAGAAAATACTTAGAGTTCAAAAGGCTGTAAATTTTTTTGGTATCTTTTAAAATTGATTGCTATCTTTATAAATTTGAAGTTTATAAGATTCTCTGTAAGGAATCTTATCTGGATGGCAGGTACTTGCATGCTGCTGTTTTATTTCATTTACCTTTCTGTGTACTTATCTTTTATCTTTCTATGTATTTGAGCGTTAAGTGTGAGAAATTTCATAATTTAAAAACTTTCATTGTCCAGGAATTAATTGATTGAACATTTCAGGAGACAAAGTCAACTTCCCCCATAATAGAAGTTCATATTACAAGAAACATCTCAGTATTGATAGGAGGAGGGTGCACAGCTCAAAGAGAAGTATCTATGTCAGGCAGGACCTCAAAATAAATATAATGAAATAATATGAAAAGTATTCGTGTTACCTTTCTCTGCAGCCTCTCTGAACTGATCTCTCCAGTCAGCTGATAATATACTACCCAGGAGGAGAATAAATTGGTATAGAAGGAATGGAAGGAAAAAGAAAAAAAATTGGCATTCAATATAGGATTTTTGTAGAAAGACAACAACTATGCAAGCCAGGTTATTACCTTAAGAGGGTTAATCCCTTGATTTCTATCTTTAACGTAACCAGAACCAGGATTAGAGAATGAAGGTTACTGAGTCCTCCTGTCAGTTCAGTTCAGTCACTCAGTCATGTCCAACTCTTTGTGATCCCATGAACTGTAGCACATACCAGCCTTCCCTGTCTATCACCAACTCCCGGAGCTTGCTCAAACTCATGTCCATCGAGTCAGTGATGCCATCCAACCATCTGGTCCTCTGTCGTCCCCTTCTTCTCCTGCCTCCAATCTTTCCCAGGGTCTTTTCTAATGAGTCAGTTCTTTGCATCAGGTGGCCAAAGTATTGGGGCTTCAGCTTCAGCATCAATCCTTCCAGTGAATATTCAGGGTTTATTTCCTTTAGGATTGACTGGTTTGATTTCCTTGCATTTAAAGGAACTCTAACTCCTATCCAATACCGTAGTTCAAAAGCATCAGTTCTTCAGCACTCAGCTTTGCTTATGGTCCAACTGTCACAGTCCTCCTATAGTACAAAGAAAATATGCTTTCTGCTATCGCAGAGACTTGCTTGCTGTGCTTTGGAAAGAGGAAGATATGACAAAGGAAAAATAAAAGAAACTCACTGCTTCTGGCCTGGGGCTAGTTAAGCAAAAGAAGAGGGGGAGAGGCAGAAGGTGAAGCTGATGAGAGATATGGGGGGAGGTTTGGTTACTCCAAAGGCAGAAAGTCTCCTGCCCCCACACCCACAGGCTTCCCCAGCCCTGTTTGGGGTGCCCACACTGGGGAGAAGTGGTGCCCTAACATAGCTGTTTAGACAGAAAGGGCCTGGGTTCAACTCCCACAGGGAATCCTGATTCCTTAGGGCACAGAAGGTATCCAGATATTACCTGTGCCTTGTGAAGGGCACGGGTGTTTCCTGAAGGGGTGGCTAGTGAGCTGTCCAAAAGGACTCCATCATCAGGATCTACAGTCCTTGGCTGAGGACACTGGGCCTGGGAGGAGGGTAGCCAGATAAAATACAGAATGTCCAGTTAAATTTGAATTTCAGGTAAGCAACAGATAATATTATGTGTAATTTGGGGACATACACTAAAAAATCCATTGTTTGTCTGTAATTCAGATTTAATGGGATATCCTGTAATTTTTTATTGATATCTATTTTTGTTCTCATTTATTAAAAATTAAAAAATTTAAATTGAAGTACAGTTGATTTACAGTGTTGTATTAGTTTCAGATGTGCAGCAAAGTGAGGGTATCCCTATGTTTTCAGTTGCTAAACCTGGCAGTCCCTACAGGGCCTCACCAAGAGCTGCTGCCAGGCTCAGGGAGTCCTGAAGCAAGCTAGACCCAAGAGAGGCAGAGTTGCTAGACAGGGGCACCCCCAGGCCTGTATCATAGAGCGTCACCAGGAGTACAACCATGCCGTAGGCTACATCAGCCAGGGACATACGTGGAAATGACAGCAAAGATGTTGCCATAACTGAGCCAGTGGGTGGGGTAGGGACTCCATGTGTATGAGAGCTTTCACAAAGCCCTGAGGTCACATGTGATCCTTCAAGAAGCCACATTAGAAAGAGTCACAGAGGCAGGGAGGCACCTAAAAGATAAAGCAATTTACTTGCAAGTTGATTGTATCAGACATAGCTTTAAACAGGACTGAGCTGAAAAACAGGTTTTTCCCTGATAATTCTGAGATGGGGTCCATAAAGTAATCAGTTGTAGAGACAAAGCTTCAAAGTGCATCTTCTATGCACTTTTGAGTTGCAATGCAAGTGAACTGTGATTCCCTACCTCACACCAATATTTAAGAACTTTTCAACAACAGAGAAAGAAAATGATGGATTATTAGGAGAAATTGTGACTGTGCCCCTACCTATGCAATCACACCCTTGCCTCTCTCTCCCCTAATCCCTGAGGCCCTAGAGTTCTTTGACCCATAGTCTGACCTACAGAAGAAACCCTACGGATCTTAGAGGTTGGGGTTCTTCTCCAGCCAACCAAATCTNTGTCATCCAGCCATCTCATCCTCTGTCGTCCCCTTCTCCTCCTGACCCCAATCCCTCCCAGCATCAGAGTTTTTTCCAAAGAGTCAGCTTCTCATGAGGTGGCCAAAGTACTGGAGTTTCCTGTTTGACCACTTCCAATTTGCCTTGATTCATGGACCTAACATTCCAGGTTTGTATGCAATATTGCCCTTAATAGCATAGGACAATACATCAGTCGAAAATACACTCCTTTGACAAAAAAACAGGAAATTCCAGCACAACACAGCACCCTCTGCAGGGCAGATTGGAAGGAGTGGATATTTCAGAGGGACAGGGTGCTGATTGCGAGTGAAGAATTAATGAAGTAAAAGCCCTTCTGGGTTTATTTTGCCACATCGACTCTCATTTCCCTCCCAAGAACAGGCCTTTCTCTTAATAACAACTTTAAAATCTGTGCTTAGGGTAACTTTTAACTCCGAAGGTCTGATGGACTCAAAATAACTTCTTCCCTCAACAAATGCCCTAGGTATGTAATGGAGTATGAATTCAAAAAAGGCAGGCTCACAAGAAGTCAATTTCAAAATTTAGTTTTACTCACAGTTTAAAGAAAGAAACAGCACATATCCCATCTTCCTCACCAGTGCACATGATTACAGACATGAAAATCAGAACTTCAATGAAGTATCACCTCCCATGGGTAGGAACAGCCACCCTCAAAATTTCTACAAGCAGAAATGCTGGACAGACCCTGGAGTAAATGAAAGTCCTCTACACTGTTGATAGTCCAGCCACTATGGAGAACGTTATGGAGGTTCTCTAAAAACTACATGTAGAGTATCAGGTGAACCAGGAATCCCACTTCTCACCATATATTTGGACAAAACCTTAATTTGAAAAGATGTATGCATGCGAATGTTCACTGCACGGCTTTTACAGTAGCCAGGACATGGAAGCAACCTCAATATCCATCTACAGATTAATTGATAAAAAAAGATGTGGAGCATATAAACAATGGAATATTACTCACCCATAAAAAGATAATACAGCATTTTGCAGCAACATGGACAGACCCAGAGATTGTCATCCTGAGTTAAGTGAGTCAGACAGAGACAAATATCTTATGCTATCACTTATATGTATAATCTCAAAAGAAGTGTACAAATGAACTTATGTACAAAATAGAAATAGAATTTCAGCTTTAGAAAACAAATCTACTGTTACCAGGGGGTAAGGGGGCCATGAATAAATTGGAGATTGGTATTACCATATACACACTACTGTATAAAAACAGATAGCTAATAAGGACCTACTGCATAGCACAGGGAACTGTGCTCAATACTTTGTAATAAACTATGGGAAAAGTATCTAAAGAAAAGAGTGATCGCTTATGGTGAACAGTGTCAGATTTGTGATCTCTGAAGAAGAAGATTTAACTTCAGGACTAGGGATCAGGCTTGATTACACAAGAGCTTTTGTATAGCAGAGTTTTATTAAAGTATAAAAGGGGACAGAGAAAGTTTCTGACATTGACATCAGAAAGGGGATGGAGCGTGCCCCCCTCACTAGTGTTCGCAAGGGAGTTATATACTGTTTTAATTAGATATTACAATAAATCAAAAGAATGTCTCAAGGTTGTAAAAATTTTACCAAACCCACTCCCACAATTTACATTTTAGGATAACAGGATTAGAACTTAATAGAAAGATCCTACCAGACATACAATGGGATAATCCTACCAGATAATCACGATGGTGTGCTCACTCACCTAGAGCCAGACATCCTGGAATGCAAAGTCAAGTGGGCCTTAGGAAGCATCACGAAGAATAAAGCTAGTGGAGGTGATGGAATTTTAGTTGAGCTATTTCAAATCCTATATGATGATGCTGTTAAAGTGCTGCACTCAATACACCAGCAAATTTGGAAAACTTAGCAGTGGCCAAAGGACTGGAAAAGGTCAGTTTTCATTCCAATCCCCAAAAAAGGCAATGCCAAAGAATGCTCAAATTATCACACAATTGCACTCATCTCACACACTAGCAAAGTAATGCTCAAAATTCTCCAAGCCAGACTTCAATAGTACATGAACCATGAACTTCCAGATGTTCAAGCTGGATTTAGAAAAGGCAGAGGAACCAGAGAGCAAATTGCCAACATCTGTTGAATCATCAAAAAAGTGNAAAGTATTGGGGCTTCAGCTTCAGCATCAATCCTTCCAGTGAATATTCAGGGTTTATTTCCTTTAGGATTGACTGGTTTGATTTCCTTGCATTTAAAGGAACTCTAACTCCTATCCAATACCGTAGTTCAAAAGCATCAGTTCTTCAGCACTCAGCTTTGCTTATGGTCCAACTGTCACAGTCCTCCTATAGTACAAAGAAAATATGCTTTCTGCTATCGCAGAGACTTGCTTGCTGTGCTTTGGAAAGAGGAAGATATGACAAAGGAAAAATAAAAGAAACTCACTGCTTCTGGCCTGGGGCTAGTTAAGCAAAAGAAGAGGGGGAGAGGCAGAAGGTGAAGCTGATGAGAGATATGGGGGGAGGTTTGGTTACTCCAAAGGCAGAAAGTCTCCTGCCCCCACACCCACAGGCTTCCCCAGCCCTGTTTGGGGTGCCCACACTGGGGAGAAGTGGTGCCCTAACATAGCTGTTTAGACAGAAAGGGCCTGGGTTCAACTCCCACAGGGAATCCTGATTCCTTAGGGCACAGAAGGTATCCAGATATTACCTGTGCCTTGTGAAGGGCACGGGTGTTTCCTGAAGGGGTGGCTAGTGAGCTGTCCAAAAGGACTCCATCATCAGGATCTACAGTCCTTGGCTGAGGACACTGGGCCTGGGAGGATTGTAGCCAGATAAAATACAGAATGTCCAGTTAAATTTGAATTTCAGGTAAGCAGCAGATAATATTATGTGTAATTTGGGGACATACACTAAAAAATCCATTGTTTGTCTGTAATTCAGATTTAATGGGATATCCTGTAATTTTTTATTGATATCTATTTTTGTTCTCATTTATTAAAAATTAAAAAATTTAAATTGAAGTACAGTTGATTTACAGTGTTGTATTAGTTTCAGATGTGCAGCAAAGTGAGGGTATCCCTATATTTTCAGTTGCTAAACCTGGCAGTCCCTACAGGGCCTCACCAAGAGCTGCTGCCAGGCTCAGGGAGTCCTGAAGCAAGCTAGACCCAAGAGAGGCAGAGTTGCTAGACAGGGGCACCCCCAGGCCTGTATCATAGAGCGTCACCAGGAGTACAACCATGCCGTAGGCTACATCAGCCAGGGACATACGTGGAAATGACAGCAAAGATGTTCCCATAACTGAGCCAGTGGGTGGGGTAGGGACTCCATGTGTATGAGAGCTTTCACAAAGCCCTGAGGTCACATGTGATCCTTCAAGAAGCCACATTAGAAAGAGTCACAGAGGCAGGGAGGCACCTAAAAGATAAAGCAATTTACTTGCAAGTTGATTGTATCAGACATAGCTTTAAACAGGACTGAGCTGAAAAACAGGTTTTTCCCTGATAATTCTGAGATGGGGTCCATAAAGTAATCAGTTGTAGAGACAAAGCTTCAAAGTGCATCTTCTATGCACTTTTGAGTTGCAATGCAAGTGAACTGTGATTCCCTACCTCACACCAATATTTAAGAACTTTTCAACAACAGAGAAAGAAAATGATGGATTATTAGGAGAAATTGTGACTATGCCCCTACCTATGCAATCACACCCTTGCCTCTCTCTCCCCTAATCCCTGAGGCCCTAGAGTTCTTTGACCCATAGTCTGACCTACAGAAGAAACCCTACGGATCTTAGAGGTTGGGGTTCTTCTCCAGCCAACCAAATCTAAACCTCTGCAAACTGGTGTAATGTGGTTTTAGAACCTGCCCACATTGCCATGGGATCTGAATACGGACCAGAAAAGTCCCTTTCAGTCCTGTGGACACTTGGAGGTCCCCCATCATGCCACATGCTGCCTCCGAAAGCAGCTCACCACCCCCACTCCTTGGAGAGGGTCCAAGTCTCCTTCCCTTCCTCCCAAATAATGAGAGCATAATTAACATAAACTGGAACAGATTAACTGGAGCTGGGGAAAGGGCTAGATGTACATTCTTTAGAAACAGCCACAGACATTTGTAATATTTTTAACTTTTCTGAAAGTTTTAAGTTCTCCCCCAAGTAATAGAAACTCATTTAAAGGGCCTGGAGGCCTATTTGTCAAGCTTCTACCTGATGCATGAATCCCCTGCACAACTCTGGGTCAACTGGTCACTCAGGCTCTGCTTAAACCTTCCGGTAACAGAGTCTCCTTACCCTCAAAGGGAGCTGCCACTCCCATCCCTTTCATGGCCCTAAAGAGGATACAAAGCAGGAAACGAGGTCCAATAAGCTTAAGAAGCCTTGACTATTACAGTTCCTATTTTCCCAGCGTTCTGTTTGACCCAATTCATTTTTCAAGACTCAGATATGTGTTGATCTTTATAACCAAGAAAAGTGCATGGAGGACAAGATATGTCTCTATTGAAGACAGAGGATCGATGAGTTAGAAAGCCTCAGTGACAGATGGATGCTGTTTACTGCAGAGTTTGTAGACCTCATATCTCATTTAAAACATAAATGAAATTCTCTCTAGCTTTCTGTCCCACATTCTGTGGAAGTTCGAGGTCCTTTCCTTGATTTCGGGAAATTCCCAGGGGCTTAGGTCCTCATGGCCACATTTGGCTCCTCTTGATTTGACTCGTTTCTTGCCTTTAGGGCGCTTCTCTTCCTCTGCTCATCTTCCTATTCCCCCAGACTCAGGAAACTCGACCCCTTTGCCTGACTTTCTTATTGAGCTCAAATGAGTCCCTTATGAACCTTTGGATAAATGAATCATGCTAACAACTTAAAACTGAATGTTAGACATTCTTTTAAAAAAAGCCTGTAGACCTGATGCCTGCTATGACCATCTTTCTGGATAGGCACCAGCCTCCCACGATGGGTCCAGCATCTGGCTCTCCCTCCCCTTCTTTTCTCCTTACCTCCTGGCCCTTGTCCACCCACAGACTTCTCTTCATTTCTGAAAAAGAACCATTTAGCTATCTATGTTTGTCTTTCTCCTGTTCCTGCCCTTAAAACTTATCCAATTGTTTACTAAGTGACAAGTTTGCTTCCTAAGAGGAACTCAGGCACCAAGTGTAAATTATATAAAATATATTTTTACCTACTAAACCTCCATGGACAACATTGGCCCCAATTCCTAAGGGACAAATTTTCAATCTTGCATCTCTCATCAGTGATACAGTGTATAGAAAATGAGGGAACCTAACCTTGAATTATGGTGACAGAACAACAGGGTCAAAGCCTTCTTTTGCAGGGTAGAGCACAAGGAGAACTTCCTTGGCTGTGATCCCCATGGATGCCCTCTTTATGGGTGGGCTTGGTGGCCCCTCCCTACTGCAGCAGATTCCTGCTCCTTCTGCACATGCAGCGTGGACCTCAGAATGGGGAAAGTGGTCATTTTCACTGCAGATGCACTTGCTGGTGGCAGGAGGAACAGTAGATTAACAAATGTCTGATGTTTAAATTCCAAAAGGTCACACACATGCGTCCTGCACAGCAGAGGAGTCAGCTGTGACCAGAGCTCTTTTGGACAGCGGGATCCCAATAGCCCTACTCAGGACCTGGCAAAAAAATTGTGCCTGGCTAGGTTGGCAAAGCAAAAGCACAGAGAATCAAGACAAAAGTGTCTCTGGGTAAAAGCAGGGCTGAAATTTTCAGCCTCTTATTTGCGGCTTGTACTCAGGTGTTTCTGTTCTTCCAGGGAAACAATAGGCTCATTAGCGCACGAGTGAAGAAGTTACTTAATAGGTTCGTAAGTCACCCCGTTCTTGCAAGACAACAGCCATGCAGGGGTGCCGATGGGTGAGAATCACTGATGAAGCTTTAAACTGATACACTCACTGAAGCGTGAGCTATCGATACTGACCTTGTTTGCTGCTTCCCAAGCAGGCAAGAGGAGTTCTCTGGAACCTTTGGGTAGTGAGCCATGCATTTAAGCAGATTTCAAAGGCCTGCATTTAACTTAACCAAATAGCTCATTGAATTGTTTCTGGGTTTCAAGGATTAAACGCATATTAGAATAGTGGTTTTAAGCATTTTTAGTCATCTAGAGTTTTAAAAGAATCCCGTTCTGGCAGAGGAGTCTGAGTCTTCTAAATGTTTCTTTCTGGAATGAAAACAGTTGAAAGCTTGAGATTGCAGCTGGACCTAACCCAAATACTGTGGTCATAGTAGCTGACCTTAATCTATAGCTTGCTGATTACTAAACCCTATGATATGTCCTTTAATATGCAATATTTTATTTAATCCTCGCCATGACCTTGGGAAGACATTAGAACTTAAAGTGATAAAAATAACTACCCAAGATCTCTGCACTAATTAAGAACTAAGATTCAAACCCAGGGCCTAAACTCTTGGCCACTGCCCTATATCGCCTCTGGCTTCCCAGGTGGGGCAGTGGTAAAGAGCCCGCCTGCCAATGCAGGAGACATGAGAGACTAGGTGTGATCCCTGGATTAGGAAGGTCCCTTGGAGGAGGAAATGGCAACCCATTCCAGTATTCTTGCCTGCAAAATTCCATGGCTGGCTACAGTTCAGGGGGGTCACAAAGAGTTAAACGTGACTGAGCACACACACATACACACAACTATATTGGCTCCAGTGTGATTTCATAAATACATATGCCTATGTCTTTTTCATAATTGAAAATATCTTACAAGAAATAAAAGTCCACCATGAGTATTTATTTCTCTTGTTGCCTATCATTACATTTGCCCACATGCTCAGTTTTATCTAAATTCCTAAATCCAAAACCAAACCTCTTAAATGCTCCCTAGCCCCTGTCTTCCCCAGCACTGGTATATGTTGGTTCCCCATCTCTCCTTCCTGTCCAGTTTCCACACTGTGGCCAGAGTTCTTGTTCCAAAACACCAAGTTGGTCATATCCCTTCACTGCTTAACACCATGCCTGCTGCTGCTGCTAAGTCACTTCAGTCGTGTCCGACTCTGTGCAACCCCATAGACAGCAGCCCACCAGGCTCCCCGCCATCCCTGGGATTCTCCAGGTAAGAACGCTGGAGTAGGTTGCCATGAAAGTGAAAAGTGAAAGTGAACTCGCTCAGTCATGTCTGACTCTTCGCGACCCTATGGACTGCAGCCCACCAGGTTCCTCCATCCATGGGATTTTCCAGGCAAGAGTGCTGGAGTGGGGTGCCATTGCTTCTATTGTCTACTCTCCATCAAGTCCAGACACTTTAGCATAGCACACAAAGCCTGTCATGGTCCAACCCCCACCTCCTTTTTATATGTATTTCTTGCCTCTCATTCTTATGTGTACAATTCAGTGATCATATTACACTTTACTTCTCAATCTCAGGTTCAGAAAACTTAGATACCTTACCTACCAGCATTATCTAGAAGCCCTGCTCACAGGTGAGCAGAATTTGGTAAGTTTTCTGGGAGTAGCAGAAAAAATAGTTTAGGAAGTGGAAGAAGACTTACTGATTATCTATTGTGCATTTTCCTTGTTTTCCAAATGAAATATGAAATTCTAAAGTCAGAAAGTGCCCTACCAAAATCACATAGCCACTTAGGCTCTTTACACTAAGCTTCTCCCCAGACCAAGAATTCTGTTCTATGAGTCATACATTTAGTAAGTGGAAGTATCCATTTGCCTTTTATTTTAAGCTTCAAAATTTCCAATTTAATTGCATTGCAAGCTTGTACTTTGAAGTGATAAAGTAATTGCCACATTTAGAAGGCTTTCATATATTTTTTTAAAAATCACAGAGACTTACTAACCCTGCAGTTTCCTGACCTGTTATTCATTCTTTGATTCATTAAATATCCACTAACATTATCATATACCATATATTCCACATACCAGACTCTCTGGAGACAAAGACAAGAAAATATTTTCTTTCTAGTAGTTCACTGCCTAGTACAGACAAAAAGGTGCATAAGTTTCTTTTTTCATTCTACGTAACAGCCTTGAAGGAGAGATGTACACTGTTCTGTGGAAGAACAAAGAAGTAAATAACTCAAGGAAAGTTTGCTGAGAAAGATGCAGACATCTGTACTGGGCTAAAGAATGAGGTGTGTTGACCCAGGAGAGACAGTGAGAGGAATGGGCTTAAGTAGACACATTGCCCACTGCTCCGAGGAAGGCATCTTTCTCTTTTCCAAAGAGTCATGAGATTTCGAAAATAACTAACATACCATTGGCAGTGGGCAAGGAACTATTCAAAACAGTTTAGGTGTAAAAATTCACATAATGCTCAAAAACATCCCATTGCATAGATGAGGAAACAGTGACATGAGAGAAAGTAACTTGCCTAAGGTCACACAAGTGGCAAGTTATGGAACGAAGATTGGATCCCTTCAACCTGGTTCCTAAGTGAGTTCAACCACTCCACTGCTCTGCCTCTGATATATTTCAGGACACAATGTTAAAACATTGCTCTGGTGGTTGAAGAACTTACATTCTCATCTCAGCCAGTCTGAGGCTTAGCATATGTACCTCTTAACCCTTCTTAGCTGCTGCTGCTGCTGCTAAGTCACTTCAGTCGTGTCCGACTCTGTGTGACCCCATAGACGGCAGCCCACCAGGCTCCCCCATCCCTGGGATTCTCCAGGCAAGAATACTGGAGTGGGTTGCCATTTCTTTCTCCAATGCATGAAAGAGAAAAGTGAAAGTGAAGTCGCTCAGTCTGTCCAACTGTTAGCGATCCCATGGACTGCAGCCCACCAGGCTACTCCGTCCATTGGATTTTCCAGGCAAGAGTACTGGGGTGGGGTGCCATTGCCTTCCCCAACCCTTCTTAGCAACAAAAGTAAATCAGTCTTCCTGGGTCTAGACCAGAGGTTAGCAAACTTTTTTGGTTAAAGGGCCAGATAGTAAATAATTTAGGCTTTGTGGGCCATATGGTCTTTGTCAGTTATTCATTTTGCCATTGTAGCTCAAAAGCATCTATAGACAATATGTAAACACGTGAGTCTGACTGTGCTCCACTAAAACTTCATTTACAGGGACTGACATTTGAATTTCATATAATTATTGTGTCACAAAATATTATTCTTCTTTTGTTTCCAACCATTTAAAAACAAAAAACCCATTCTTAGCTTTGTGTTTGTTCGGTTCCTAAGCTGTGTCCAACTCTTTATGACCCCACGAACTCCAGCACTCCAAGCTCCTATGTCCTCCAACTATCTCTTGGAGTTTGCTCAATTTCATGTCCATTGAGTCAGTAATTCTATCTAACCATTTCTTCCTCTGTTACCCCCTTCTCCTCCTGTGTTCAGTCTTTCTCAGCATCAAGGTCTTTACCAATGGGTCAGCTCTTTGCATCAGGTAATGAAAGTATTGGAGCTTCAGCTTCAGCATCAATCCTTCCAATGCATATTCAGGGTTGATTTCCTTAAGAACTGACAGGTTTGATCTCCTTATAGTCCCAGGGACATTCAAGAGTCTTCTCCAGCACCACAGTTCAAAACATCAATTGTTCAGGGCTCAGTCTTCTTTAGGAGAAGGCAATGGCACCCACTTCAGTACTCTTGCCTGGAAAATCCCATGGATGGAGGAGCCTGGTGGGCTGCAGTCCATGGGGTCGCTAACAGTCGGACAGACTGAGCGACTTCACTTTCACTTTTCACTTTCATGCTTTGGAGAAGGAAATGGCAACCCACTCCAGTGTTCTTGCCTGGAGAATCCCAGGGACGGGGGAGCCTAGTGGCCTGCCGTCTATGGGGTCACACAGAGTCGGACACGACTGAAGCAACAGAGCAGCCCTCTTTATGATCCAACTCTCGCATCTGTACGTGACTACTGGAAAAATCAGCTTTGACTGTACAGGCCTTTGTTGGCAAAGTGATGTCTCTGCTTTTTAGTACACTATCTAGTTTTGTCATAGATTTGGCCTGTGGCTGTANCCGTCTATGGGGTCACACAGAGTCGGACACGACTGAAGCAACAGAGCAGCCCTCTTTATGATCCAACTCTCGCATCTGTACGTGACTACTGGAAAAATCAGCTTTGACTGTACAGGCCTTTGTTGGCAAAGTGATGTCTCTGCTTTTTAGTACACTATCTAGTTTTGTCATAGATTTGGCCTGTGGCTGTAGTTTGCCATCTATTGATTTAGGATCTAGAGCATAACTTCTCCCTTTTAGGAAACTCTCCAGGAATCAGTTCGGTGTTGAACATCCACTGGGTAGTCAATAAACATTAACTAACACTCCAGGGTACCTCATAGGCATGTGGTAGAGGGAACACCGTGACCTGGAAATAGCATGATACTAGGGATTAGAAGACCAGCCTGGATCCCAGATCATTAGTTACTAACAGTAAACTTAAGACAGTCATTAATCTCTAACCAGGCCTTAGTTTCCTGCTCATTTATCATGGCCAAAGACAGGCCATGTTATCCCTGTAATAGTTCTGTTTACTTGTACTTATAAGTATGGCACTTTGCATATGTTAACTTAATATTTCCACAGTACTATGAGATATGTACTAAAAATGTTCCCATTTTGCAGATGAGGATTAGAAAGAGTAATCTGCCCAAGGTCACACAGCAGGTAAGTGGCAGGAACAGAACTTGACCCCATTATGGCTTCAGAATCTAGCTCTTGACCCCAGGCTATAATACTTTCACTTTATAAATGAGGAGGATCCCTTCCTCAACAAAAAAAAGTGCACTGCCACAAGCCCCTTCCTATCCTTGGAGTGGGATATGAGGTATATCAGCAATGAATTTGAGACACATAAGCTCAAATATAAAGTATGGAAATAAATTTTTTAGTCCTACCTGGCGTTTAGTGAACACTTGCTATAGATCCAGATCAAATATTTTACTCTGTCTTGTTTCATAAAATCCTATTAATAACAAGTTTATGAAGTGCTATTATCAACCCCTCACACAGATGAGAAAATTGAGGCTTAGAGAGATGAAATACTTGTTCAGGGTCCAGGATGGTAAATAGCAGAGTAGAGATTTGAACACATGGCACCAGATCTCAGAGTTCAAAGGTAGCAGTGACACTTTCAGCCATACTTGTATGTGTTACTATTAGTAGTGCATTCAGCCACGTGGTAGGTTAAATATGGCTTTGACAGCTGGCCTGAGAACCTAACCATCACTTAGAACTCAGTTTCCATGGAAAAATGAATTGTGAATTTGAAACAACTCATTTACAAGCAGATTTGGGAAAACAGTCGGTGAGCTGGGAGCTGAGTCTGTGCCTTCGTCCATGGCTCAGCAGTAAAGAATCCGTCTAAATGCAGGAGACATGGGTTTGAACCCTGGGTCAGGAAGATCCCCTGGAGGAGGAAATGGCAGCCTACTTCAGTATTCTTGCCTGGAGAATCCCATGGACACAGGAGCCCGGTGAGCTGCAGTCTATGGGGTTGCAAAAGAGTTAGCAGCTCAACAACAATCTCTTTATTGTATGTGAATGTTCAGAACTTAATGAACTTGCCTCATTCTTCTTACTTCCCTGAAGTGTCTGCACTGCTTTGCCCACACTGGACAGCCAATGATCTCCTGAACAACTCTTGATCTCTAGAAGAGGAGCTATGCAGTGACAGCTCTCATCAGACACCCCAAATTTTGCCTCCAAACATACTGGAGGGAATTATTGTGTCTGTAGAGACGTGGTGCCCCATCACTGGGTTACCCCGAATTGAAAGGCTACAGATGAAGGTCAGTATGAGTTCAGAAGAGAAGCATCAAGAGGCTGAGAAGTGGCTCTGTAATTTCGGAAATGCAGCTCCTTGACAAGTAGGAAATGGCAACCCACTCCAGTATTCTTGCCTGGAGAATCCCAGGGATGGGGGAGCCTGGTGGGCTGCCGTCTATGGGGTCACACAGAGTCGGACACGACTGAAGTGACTTAGCAGCAGCAGCAGCTCCTTGACAAGGACCTCTGTGTGAACTGTGCAGATGCTGGGTGGCTTGCCAGGTACTAACAGCAGTCCTTATTAAGCTTGTCTTGTTCATTTGCTTTTAAGGCTGTGCTGTATTTATTAGCAATGCTTATGAAGAAGTCTCCTTAATGCTGGATTAGCAATACCTTTCCCTGGGGTGTTTTCTGTGTCCAAAGCTGTGGAGAAGGTTGAGAGTGAGTTCAAGGCTGAGATCTGGGACTGACTTGCAGTGTGACCTTGCTCAAGTCACTTCATCACCACTCTTCTATTTCCACCTCTGGCAAAAAAAAAATAGCAAGCTAATACCCGCCCTCTATCTAACTCCAAAGATAAATCAATGTCTGAAAAGTGCTTTGAGCTTTTCGATACAAAGGCGAGTGTTCCTTACCGTCATTAATTAGCATGTATTAATAGAAACAGTAGTACAGAAAACCCAAAGGTGATCCAAAATAGTGATGAACAAACCTGTCATATTGTATTAGCAGCTGTCACAGAGCAGGCAGTGGAAATGAACAGCTTCTCCCTAATACTGCAGAGTTTTTCTCCTGCAAACTGATTCCTATGAAATTCAATTTAGGGGGAAAAAACCTTGTATGCCAAGTTATATTCACTTGGAAATTTCTTAGCAAGTAATATAGTTTTCTGAAAAGGGTGTGGGCGGGAAGGCTTACCTCTTTCCTAATTTAATGACTGCCAAGTGTACATGATCCTATAATAGAGAAAGCAACATCCACTGACCACCATTACAACCAAGATTTAAATATAAGGACACATTATTTTTTTTTAATGCAGTACCCATTTTCTCCTTCATCGGGTTTTTTTGGCTGAAATAATTTGACAGCAAAGCAACCTTTGGTCTTGTCTGAGAGGTTTTGCTGGTTCTCTCCACGCACCTGTGTCTGTCCGTGCAATAAACCTGACTGTAGGACTCTCATCACAAATGAACTGTCAGATCATTACTACCATTGATGCAATATAATCTGTCTTGAAATTAGAATCAGTCTGGCCAAGCTAGGCGTTCACTTGCCATAGAGGCTAATTCACTTCTTGAATATGCATTCATGGAGATATGCCTCGATTTGGAATCCAGAGGGAGTACACGTTAAGAGCAGATTTTCTGAATTAGCATGGCAAGAGGGAAGGGTCCTTCATTTAGACGGCTGCAGATGCCGCTCCCTCTTGTTCATTACAATTGCATTTCATCAGCTTTATGATGTCCACATGTCAATTGAGTGTGAGGATTTTTCACACAAAAGAGCCTCAGGGAAAACGACTCCACTAGCTAATCAGCTGATTATCATACCTCAAATGGGCTGCAGTACTTGCTACTCCCAACCTGTAATGGGCAAGAGCAGAATTGAAGATTAAGACTGCAAAGAAAGAGAGCTCTTCAGCCTGTTTAAGGAAATTAAAGAGGAATTTGTCAGCAAGGAGAAGAAAGAACTACAGGAGCAAAAGAGAAAGCCTATGAAATAGATGGGTTTTCAAAATAAAATGACTGATGTTTTCCTTTAAAACGGGGTTGGTGGGAGAAGGTGAAAGGTTAATTAACTATATTATCTGCCCATATATGCCCAGCTATATAAAGTTCTGTCTGCCCCTGCCCTGTATTTTAAAACCAAGATTCAAGAACCGAGCCCAGCATCAAGAAGAATGTTTCAGAGTAATTGAGTTAATTTCCAACAAGTTAACTATTCACAACTGCCCCTGGGCACCTCCTTATGGATTTCCTTGGATTGTTTGGAAATTAGTTGATTAACATCAAGAAAATGATGATAGTAAGAACATACCCATACAACCTCGTAAAGAATGCTAGCTTGGGGAACATTTATGAAAGTCACTAATTGAGCTTTTTATTACCAGAGATGTATTTTTATATTCTTTGAGGAAAAGAAATTAATGGGTGGCCTTTTTTTCTGTTTTTGTCTGAAATTTACCAAAGTTTTCTCCCAGCTCCCTGGGGTCTTCTTCAAGTCTATCTAAAATGCAGTTAGAGCAGAGGCTGTCTTTTGCTTCACAGCGCGTCTGCCTTATGCTTTCATCAGAGGAGTCTAACTCACACAGATGCACTATTTAACAATGCCATCCCCTGCTTTCATCAGTAGGGGGAAGGTTGCAGAGCCGAGCCCTGCAGAATAAGGGGGGCAGGTCCCCTGTGATCGGCGAAAGCTGAACATCGGTGCCAGTTTCCATCTGTCATGATAGCCTATCCTCGAACCTTCAATCTGTCAAAAGCGCACTGCCTGGCTGAAGGCTCCAAGAGATTTGGTGCACTAAACACATTTGACAACAGCATTATCACTGCAAGGAGCCAGCAAAATGCCATCAATGTGTTAATTGTAACTGGCTATGTAAAGTGTCACTTCCCATATCATTTAACACCAGCTTTGCCTCTTTTGCAGTTCCTAATTTTCTACACTTTATAAACATATGGATTGCTGTTGTAACAACAATGTGATCTTAGCAGAGGTTTAATTTTGCTTGGATACACTGCACTCAAGCTTCTAACGGGGAAACAGCGACAGGCATGAAGGGGGCTGGGGAGGGGAAGTCTGGAAGAGAAAATAAAGGGAGACTTGAGAAACTGGAAGTGTAGGGGAGATGAGAAAGGCCAGCAGGAGTCAAAGCTTCTCACGCAGTGCTGCTGTAAATTATTTTTTTTTTACATGCATGGAATGGTGGTGCTTTTTTTCAGGATGTGTTCTTGCTAATGGGTAAATAATTCTGTTTCTGTGGCAAAGGATGAAAAATGTACATCCAGAATTTGCAGGCAGTGAGTTTTCCTCCATCATAATGTGAACAGTTTTATAACGATAAACATGAGAGCAGTACATAAATAAATGAAAAATCCCCCTTGAAGGTCTGAATGGGTTTTTAGCACCCACGTACCTAATATTCAATTTCTGGTACAACCAGGGCCAGGTGTTAAATTTCTCTAGTTACTGTCACTGATGCAAATTAGATTCTTTTCCTGCTCGTAAAAAATCAAATCCACATTAGAAATTAGCTATAAAATGTAATGACTTAAATGCTATAGTGTTTTACAAATCTCCCTGCATTTCTATGGTAGATAATGCTGTTAAACTGAGAGAAGATAATAAAATATGGTAGGAAGTTGAGTTATTTAAAGGTCTTTTGTGACTGCTTACTTAGAAATGTGATGTAGTCTTTCACTCTTTTCTTTCCCTGTCCCCTTTCACTGTGGGAAATGAGCACATTTATGATTCCTTTTTTATAAGCTTAGACGTAATCAAAATTCATTTTTAAATGATGCCACAAGAGCTGGAGAAATCATTTGCATTATTGAAAAAAACATCACCCAGAGAAGTTTACAATACCTTTGCAACTTTTAATCATTGGTATTGTAACCATCCTGAGGAAAGTTTCAAGTGGTTAAATAAAGAGCTTAATTAGCATTTTAAAACTCTTCATTAATAGTATGTCACCAAATTTATCTCCACGATTATTTCATGTGTGCACCCACTGCCTTACCCCGTAGAAAAATATCCAAATGCAAAGGAGAAATTTTTCTTTAAAATAGAGCATTTATTTAAAAAAAAAAAAATTCTACAATGCACAACAGAGCAAAATTGAACTGTGAACATAAAAGCTATGCATTTATCAAAATTTAAATCCTAGCAGCACAGATTTAGTGGCCTATTTTACTCTGCCAAGTACCCAATTTAGGTCCTTAAAATCATAATGAAAGTTTAGGCCCCAATGAATCAAGAGTTTTTACAAAACAAACAAAGTTATGATTAAGCTTAACATTTCTGAATTTAGCTAAAGAAGCTTAGATCACTAGAATAGGTTTATGTGAAAAATAAACTCCATGATCAAGGAAAGTGGAAGAGAACAATTTTTGAGCATGTACTGTGTGCCTGGAAGGGCAGTGTTGCATGGTTATTTTCATTTAAGTTTTTTCAGTGGGGAAATTCAGTGTAAATAAAACTCACACAATGCCACACAGCTAAGCCCACTCCTCACCTATGTCCTTTCTGCCACCCCCACTCCCCAATGTCTCCCAGAGGTGGTCTGGAGACCAACTGAGGGAAGTTGCCTCTTCCAGCCTCCACCTCGGGGCCAGTCAAACCCTCCTTACTCTGCTGTAGCACCCAAGCCAGGGCACTGCCCCCAGAGTCTGGTGACTATGTATAGATTCTTCATCCTGGCTGGGAGAGCTTTAAGTGGGATTATTTTGCTTTGCTCTTTGCCTTCCCAAGCACAGCACAGCATCTGATCTGTTAGGAAGGCAGGCCTTTCACTGGATGCCTGGCATTAGAGTAGGAAAAAAGAGGAAAATACATCGCATCTTTCCTAGGAAACCCCATGCATTTCCTAAGATTCATACCCTACTTTAGGTTCCTGATCTACTGTACTCATTCCAAATGGTTTTCTCAGATTTTCTGTAACATCTTCAGAGACTGACTTTATACCATCCAGCGGTGAGCGGTAGGGCTTGGTGCTCGTAATCAGATGCCTCTACCAATGACCATCAGAAAGCTCTCTTCTGCAGCTGCCTTTTGTTCCAAAGTTATTGTCTCTTTGATCTTGGCATGGATCTAACTTATATGCAGAGGACATCATGAGAAACGCTGGGCTGGAGGAACCACAAGCTGAAATCAAGACTGCCAGGAGAAATATCAATAACCTCAAATATGCAGATGACACCACCCTTATGGCAGAAAGTCAAGAGGAACTAAAGAGCCTCTTGATGAAAGTGAAAGAGGAGAGTGAAAAAGTTGGCTTAAAGTGCAATTTTCAGAAAACTAAGATCATGGCATCTGGTCTCATCACTTCATGGCAAATAGATGGGGAAACAATGGAAACAGTAAAAGACTATTTTCTTGGGCTCCAAAATCACTGCAGATGGTAATTGCAGCCATGATATTAAAAGACGCTTACTCCTTGGGAGGAAAATTATGACCAACCTAGACAGCATATTAAAAAGCA
>SJYX01022805.1:212981-226233 GCA_006410675.1 Oreotragus oreotragus | reverse complement strand
CACAGTCCAACTCTCACATCCATACATGACCACAGGAAAAACCATAGCCTTGACTAGATGGACCTTAGTTGGCAAAGTAATAATGTCTCTGCTTTTGAATATGCTATCTAGGTTGGTCATAAAGAAAGCTGAGTGCCGAAGAATTGATGCTTTTGAACTGTGGTGTTGGAGAAGACTCTTGAGAGTCCCTTGGATAGCAAGGAGATCCAACCAGTCCATCCTAAAGGAAATCAGTCCTGGATGTTCATTGGAAGGACTGCTGTTGAAGCTGAAACTCCAATATTTTGGCCACCTGATGGAAGAGGTGACTCATTGGAAAAGACCCTGATGTTGGGAAAGATGAAGGCAGGAGAAGAAGGGGACAACAGAGGATGAGATGGGTGGATGGCATCACTGACTCAATGGACATGAGTTTGGGTAAACTCCAGGAGTTGGTGATGGACAGGGAGGCCTGGCGTGCTGCAGTTCATAGGGTCACAAAGAGTCGGACACAACTGAGCGACAGAACTGAACTGATCCATACTTTCTGCCTCTGGCAACTGTATCTCCTTTTCCTGCCCAGTAGCATTTCCCTACAACCTTCTTCTTTAGGATTTGTGATTTTTTTCCCTGTTCCTTATCCAAATCAACCCTCAGAGGAGAGAGATTCACAGTAAGATATTACAGCTGATAGAATCACGTTTTGCCTTCATAGGTGTTTTGACATTTAAAATTCCCTATTCCTGAAGGAGTCTCAGGCCTGTTTTGTTAGGGGTGAGTGAGACCCTTCCCAGGCTTGACCAGCAATGTTTGATTCAGCCCTCTCTGATGTTGGTCCCTGTAAGTAACAACACATTTTAAATTCTTACAGTATTTATATGGGGTTGAATAGTTCCCTGCCCCCAATTCATGTCCACCTGGAACCCATGAATATTACTTTATTTGGAAATTGGGTATTTGCATATATGAGTTAAAATGAGATCATACTGGATTAGAGTTTGACTCTGAACCCAATATGTCTGGTGTGCCTATAAAATTAGAAATTTTGGACATAGACACACACAGAAGGAAGACTGCCATGTGAAGAGGGAGGCAGAGCTTGCAGTTATGCTACCACAAGCCAAGGAACGCCAACAACAAGAAGCTATGAAAAGGCAAGGAAGACTCCTCCTTTCAAGCTTTCAGAGAGAGCAGGGCAGTGGCTTAGTTGCTAAGTTGTGTCCAACTCTTGCTACACAATGGACTGTAGCTCACTAGGCTCCTTGGTCCGTGGGATTTCCTAGCCAGGAATACTGGAGTGGGCTGCTGTTTCCTTCTCCAGGGGATCCTTTCAACCCAGGGATGGAACCCAGGTCTCTTGAACTGCAGGTGGATTCTTTACCACTGAGCCACCAGGGAAGCCCAGAGAAAGCATGGCCCTGCCAAAAACTTGATTTCAGATGTCTAGCCTCCAAAACTGTGAGAATAAATTTCTGTTGTTTTATGTCAGCCAGTCTGGGGTACTTTGATACAGAGGTACTAAGAAACAAATGTAATATCCTTATACCAAAGGCCCAGAGGACTGCATAGTGTCATCCACTGTTGTACTACTACTTGTAGAATAAAGCTGACTTCACGCAGCACATGTTAACAGAGATCCTGCCATATGCGAGGCCCCTGCTCCGTGAAAGGGATTCAACCCTTGGAATGAGATCTCAGTTCAGTTTAGCCACTCAGTCGTGTCCGACTCTTTACGACCCCATGGACTGCGGCACGCCAGGTTTCCCTGTCCATCACCAACTCCCAGAGCTTGCTCAAACTCATGTCCATTGAGTCGGTTATGCCATTCAACCATCTCATCCTCTGTCATCCCCTTCTCCTCCCGCCTTCAATCTTTCCCAGCATTAGAGTCTTTCCCAGTTCTTCACATCAGGTGGCCAAAGTATTGGAGCTTCAGCTTCAGCATCAGTCCTTCCAATGAGTATTCAGGACTGATTTCCTTTAGTATGGACTGGTTTGATCTCCTTGCAGTCCAAAGGACTCTCAAGAAACTTCTCCAACACCACAGTTCAAAAGCATCTGGAGAGAGATGCTCAGAGAGAATGTATTCCAGTGGGTCTGGCTTTCTTTAAGAATTTCTTAGTGATAGCTGATCACCCTTCTTTTTGGAGACTCATTGCTGTAGCAGGTGTTATAGTAATAGTGCCACGCTTAGTCACTCAGTTGTGTCTGACTCTTTGTGACCCCATGGACTGTAGCCTCCCAGGCTCCTCTGTCCATTGGGATTCTCTAGACAAGAATACAGCAGTGGAGCACCATGCCCTCCTTCAAGGGATCCTCCCAATCCAAAGATAGAACCCAGGTCTCCCACATTGTAGGCAGATTCTTTACTGACTGAGCCACCAGTTCAATGGGAAGCCCACTGAGTTCAAAATACATTGGTTATTTTGGAAGAAATCTAAAAATGAGGATATGTGGTTTAATAGAAAGAGGTTGGGCTTTGACAAGTCTAAATTTTATCCCTGCTTCATATCTCACTTATTATGCAACTTTGGACAAATTATTTAGCCTCTTTGTGTCTTGGTTTCATTCATTCAAAAATGGAGACAAAATTAATGGAAATGTTTTTAAAATAGAGATAATAAATATATCTACCTCATAGGGTTTTCAGAGAAGGCAATGGCACCCCACTCCAGTACTCTTGCCTGGCAAATCCCATGGATGGAGGAGCCTGGTAGGCTGCAGTCCATGGGGTCACTGAGGGTCGGACACGACTGAGCGACTTCACTTTCACTTTTCCCTTTCATGCATTGGAGAAGGAAATGCCAACCCACTCCAGTGTGCTTGCCTGGAAAATCCCAGGGACAGGGGAGCCTGGTGGGCTGCCGTCTATGGGGTCACAGAGTCAGACACGACTGAAGCTACTTAGCAGCAGCAGCAGCAGCATAGGGTTTTAGTGACTATTTATTTATTATATGTAAAGTACTTAGAACATTGTTGCCATATATACTCTCAATTTTCAGCTATTGTTTTTTAACTTAAAAAATTACTGTAGGGAAAGAGCAAATTAACCAAGATGGTGTGTTCAGGCTCTCTCGCCCCACGTTTTATAAATAACAACTATGTAACAGCTGAGACCATTTGTAGCTCTGCACATGCACATCATAAGGTGCTTGGTAGCTACCACAAGTGGTCACAGGGTGCTCTGCGATGCGCATATATGAGCTCCATGAAGAAAGCAGCAGCGTTATTTCCATGTCCTGGCTGTGTCTGTTGGGTCAGACACGAGAGAAGAGAATATAGCGTGCCTACTGTTACGGCCACTGTGCCACCCAGGAGAGACCTTGGGTTGTGTTAGTTATGCCATGGCAGCTGCTGTGTCAGCCAGGAGAGAGTAAATGTGTCTGCAGTCCCTGAGTCTCGTTCCAGCCTCTTACCTTACACCTTGTCTACCCTGGGTTCAGTGGACAGTATGAACAGCAAGACACCTGGCGTCAGAAACAGGATCAGCGAGACAGTTAAGTAATAAGGTCTTAATAAAAATAATCATTGTTATTACTGATGATAAAACTACTATACTCTTGCCAAGGGAACACAACCAGTGGATTCAAATTTGATGTCCATATCTGTAATTGATAATCATACGAGCTACTGTGCCCCTGGCCAAGTTACTTGGGACTTCAGTTTCTTCATCTGTTTAATAAAGATAAAGCAGATTACTTCATAGGGTGGTTGCAAGAATTAAATGAGATAAGGTCCTGGTAAATAGCAAGTATTCAATGAACCCCCACTCTATTCTATCCCAACTTTGCAACCACATGCTACATTTCATGTTCTTGCTTTTGTAAATTACTATATCAAGATTCAGCACAAAAACATAGTAAACATTCCAGACCAGCATTTTAGAAAGTAACAAATGGTTACTTCCAACACATTTTCCTAAAAATGCTAAGACAGACTTAAAGGCCTTAAACAAAGGCAAGCTTACACATCTAATGTGTGTGTGTGTGTTCTATTAAAATGATACACTGCGTAGTCCCCATATTTGCTCTGCTTCATTCTTGAGCCTTCAGAGGCTAGAAACTTTGCCTGGATTTCTTTAATATAATAAGGATACTGTGATATGATGCCAGTAGCGTGAGTTCTTCCTTTTTCTCCGTATAAGCTTTCCCAGCAGCTTGGCTCTCACCACATACTCTCTTCCTCTTCTTCCCTCCCTCTAAGATCTGCTGCCCACACTCTGGTGTTAATGAGATCTGAAAAGAAGCTATTGGAGAATAGGGGGAACACTGTCCCTTCCGGTCACATTCCCTATCTCTGATAGGCTGCCCTCCCGCATTGAATGGTTTCAGCTTTACTGAATATATAGTGAGTATGTGGGTTTGGGGGAAGGGAGAATTAATATTCAGATTTTCTAATCTAGTGTATCTGTTAGCTTTTGCCATATAACAAACCATTCCAAAAACTTTGTAGCCTGAAACAACAGTCATTGATTAACTCACAGTACTGTGGGCCAGCAGTAGAGGCTGGGCTAAGCTGGCCAGATCCTTGTGTTGGGTTCATTTGGGTGTTCTCATACAACTGAACCCAGATGACAGGTCACCTGGAGTCTGGTTTGTCTAGAATGACCTCACTCGTGTTTGTCTGTAGGCTGCATTTGGAAGAATGAAAGTCACTGGCCCACATGCTGTCAAAAGACTTACCCAGGCTTATTCATATGCTAGTGGCCACAGGATTTTTTAAGAACAGCAAGAGAGAATCTGTCATAATGCCTAAGTCTGATTGCATCATATTTGAATGCACACTGGCCAAAAAGAGTCACATAACAAAACCGTATGTGAGGGGATTATTCAAGGACATGGAAGTGGGGTGGAAATGACTTGCAGCCATTTTTGCTATCTATCACAATTAGTATTTCCCATCTTTTCTTCACCCAGTTAATCTGGACGAAGTAGAGCACTTGTAAAAGGGTGTTAGGAAACCTCCATTATTTATACAAATCAGAAAAAGAAAAATAGGAATCTCAGAAAAACTGTGTTCCTCAACTCAGCAGAGAAACTTCAGAAGAATTCTCAGAAATAAGTGACAAGTCACTTGACAGTAGATAAAGAAATAGCTCTCATTTGGACTCTCCAGAGATTTTGAATAATAAAAATAATCTCTGGATACATTTAAATTTTATGTGACTTCATTCAAATGTCTCTTTTCCTACAAACATTAATTCAACAAATACATACTGGACATTGAGGTAGGTGTTGATGTAATTCTTTGTCTTCATGAAGGTTAGTGTCCAGTAGGGAAGACAAACAATAAAAATTACATATTCTTAATTGTGACAGTGGAACATGCTGTCTGGGACAGGTAGATCCAGGGGGCATGGCACAAGGTCCCAGACCAGTTAAAGGGGTGTTAGGAGTCTTTTCTGACCTCTGAAGAATGAGTTAAGTCCTCCAGAAGATGAGGAAAGACAAAACAGAGGCCAGTGTGAGAGGAGGAACCCAAAAGTGGGTGCTGTAGAAGAAACTTTGTCTCTCTGACATGTGAATTAGATGGTATGAGATGGGTGAAAGGACTATCAACTGAACTTAAACTAACATGTAAGCACAGTGTTGTAATTGGTCATGTATTACCAAATGTCTGACAGTATCCTACTCTTTATGATTCTTACTTTTTATTGAATAACCAGAATGAGGCATTAGGTCCCCCTCAGCCCAGCTCTCTCTCTGATGCTCAGCAAACCTATGCAGGCTAGGAACTTATGAGACCACAAGGACTTATAATCTCTTAATGTACGAATTTTCAGGCTTTCTCAAAATGTAAGAGAGCTGGCAAAATGTGTCTTGCATTCCCACATGGCAACAATTGGTGGAATGCCTGCTTTCGTTTAGACATACTCCAGTTTGCCACATCCCCACCTGCCCATTACGTTCCTGCCTGGCCCCTATAAGCGTGTAAGTTTGCAACTCCTAGATTTTTCTGTGCCATTTGTTTTAATTTTTAATGTGACTAATAATAATTGCACTCAGGAAATGCTTTCAGCTCTTAAAATGTCAAACTGTTAAGTCAGCATTCAGAACTGCCTTTTCTCTTTTATTTCTTTGGAATGTTTTTCCTCTGCTTCTAGAATTTTGGTACATCATTGCCACAGAGTTAGTGAATAAAACATGTGTACCTGTTACCTCCAGCAATTAGGTCTAGACAGATAATTATCAATATACATTTTTACAGTTGTCTTCATAAGACAGTATCCTTATTTTACAACAATATATAAGCATTTTTTTCTGGTTTCAATTTTGAAGTTTTCAATCTTTCAGAGTGATTACAACTGAAGGCATTTTAAAAGATTATACTTTTAATTTTTTAACTATTGCATTCATAAAGAAAAACAAACAGTTNTGAGTCACATAACAAAACCGTATGTGAGGGGATTATTCAAGGACATGGAAGTGGGGTGGAAATGACTTGCAGCCATTTTTGCTATCTATCACAATTAGTATTTCCCATCTTTTCTTCACCCAGTTAATCTGGACGAAGTAGAGCACTTGTAAAAGGGTGTTAGGAAACCTCCATTATTTATACAAATCAGAAAAAGAAAAATAGGAATCTCAGAAAAACTGTGTTCCTCAACTCAGCAGAGAAACTTCAGAAGAATTCTCAGAAATAAGTGACAAGTCACTTGACAGTAGATAAAGAAATAGCTCTCATTTGGACTCTCCAGAGATTTTGAATAATAAAAATAATCTCTGGATACATTTAAATTTTATGTGACTTCATTCAAATGTCTCTTTTCCTACAAACATTAATTCAACAAATACATACTGGACATTGAGGTAGGTGTTGATGTAATTCTTTGTCTTCATGAAGGTTAGTGTCCAGTAGGGAAGACAAACAATAAAAATTACATATTCTTAATTGTGACAGTGGAACATGCTGTCTGGGACAGGTAGATCCAGGGGGCATGGCACAAGGTCCCAGACCAGTTAAAGGGGTGTTAGGAGTCTTTTCTGACCTCTGAAGAATGAGTTAAGTCCTCCAGAAGATGAGGAAAGACAAAACAGAGGCCAGTGTGAGAGGAGGAACCCAAAAGTGGGTGCTGTAGAAGAAACTTTGTCTCTCTGACATGTGAATTAGATGGTATGAGATGGGTGAAAGGACTATCAACTGAACTTAAACTAACATGTAAGCACAGTGTTGTAATTGGTCATGTATTACCAAATGTCTGACAGTATCCTACTCTTTATGATTCTTACTTTTTATTGAATAACCAGAATGAGGCATTAGGTCCCCCTCAGCCCAGCTCTCTCTCTGATGCTCAGCAAACCTATGCAGGCTAGGAACTTATGAGACCACAAGGACTTATAATCTCTTAATGTACGAATTTTCAGGCTTTCTCAAAATGTAAGAGAGCTGGCAAAATGTGTCTTGCATTCCCACATGGCAACAATTGGTGGAATGCCTGCTTTCGTTTAGACATACTCCAGTTTGCCACATCCCCACCTGCCCATTACGTTCCTGCCTGGCCCCTATAAGCGTGTAAGTTTGCAACTCCTAGATTTTTCTGTGCCATTTGTTTTAATTTTTAATGTGACTAATAATAATTGCACTCAGGAAATGCTTTCAGCTCTTAAAATGTCAAACTGTTAAGTCAGCATTCAGAACTGCCTTTTCTCTTTTATTTCTTTGGAATGTTTTTCCTCTGCTTCTAGAATTTTGGTACATCATTGCCACAGAGTTAGTGAATAAAACATGTGTACCTGTTACCTCCAGCAATTAGGTCTAGACAGATAATTATCAATATACATTTTTACAGTTGTCTTCATAAGACAGTATCCTTATTTTACAACAATATATAAGCATTTTTTTCTGGTTTCAATTTTGAAGTTTTCAATCTTTCAGAGTGATTACAACTGAAGGCATTTTAAAAGATTATACTTTTAATTTTTTAACTATTGCATTCATAAAGAAAAACAAACAGTTGTATGATTACACGATATATTTTATAATGCTTATTAATTAAAATCCAATTTAACAGGTAATTTCTATTGTCTATTTACAATAGATACATACCTCTTCAAGCTTTAGCCACCTGCTTTATTTTCATACCCTCCTTTCATTTCCTATTTAAATCCTATTCATGTAATCAGGAGTTTCAGGAGTCTGATATTATTATCTTTTGAAAAATAACTTTAAGACAAACTTTGCATTATACCTAGAATTAGCCATTCTATTAATAGCAACTTTTTTCATGTTTTATCTTAGGATAAACAGCACCTCTGTATGAAAGAGAAGCCAGGCATATGTAGCTTTGAATTCTTTTCTTAGATTCTTATAAAAAGAGAAGGGGCAAAATAAGAATTATTTACTTTTTTACTAAGCTTGATTAGGCATTTAATATAATTATTCCAATACTTTGCTTGTAGACTACTTTTGGGTCAGTGTCCATTTCCTCCAAATAAAATCCTAGTTATTGTCAGTTAAATGTAGTCAGATAATTTTGTCTTTATTTAATCATTTTAGTGGTGTGAATATAAATGATCATTGCTATTCAGCTGGGATGGTCACAGAACTAAAGATTTGTGTTGCATTTTCCTCTTTCATAGTACACTGTGCCATTGCTGTATCACACCCAAATCCTGATGGAAAATGAAACATAAACATATCACTTAAAAGTTTCTGAAATGCAAGGCTTCTTTTCTTTCTTTTTTTTTTTTTTATACTTCAAACACATAGTTTATTTCACATACTAGAAAGCAGAACAATTTAAAGACATTAACACATTCCCTTTAATGTTAAAAAATAATTGCTTCTTTTCTAAATACAAAAACACTCCTGACTAACCAGAGCCCACAATTAACTAAATTGTTTTTACTGTATATCTTTTTCAAGAAGGATGGAATGGTACAATAGGGAACAAACTTGTTTACATGTAAGCAGTAATGCTGTACCACCCCCGACCTCTCCAACCCTTGCAGTTAAACAGCTGCATAGAACTCAGGAAACATTCAGCCCAAACTCCCACACCTTCTTCATCTACCTCTCCACCATGGTCCTTGATGAGGATGATCTTAGCGCCTCTGAAACACTGAAGAATAACCCGATAAAGACCGAGAGGAATGGAATGACATGTTTCAGAAATGCTTTCAGCAATGGATCAAAATGAGAAAGGCTTTCTTCTTTATCGTGGTTAAAAAGACAATTTAATGAGTCAGAATTTCAGTAACCAAGGTTTTGTGGTCAGATTTGGCTGTGCTCTTTGTTTTATGGGTCACGTGTGGCTTGAGGCTGACACACACCAGGGAGAACAGAGAGGGGACAATCTTCACTTCATTCCACTGAGGGTTGCAGAGCTGAAGTGCTATGGCCCCAACCTCAGCACAAGCTGGAGCACTCTGCCCTCCTAAGCTCTACATACTCCAAAACCCAAGAGCAAGTGAGGGTGTTCATAAGAGTGCTTCTGCCTTTCTCTCCTTTCATGGCCCCACTACTCCCTCTCCTTAGGGGGCTGCCTGCCTCACCTGCTCGCTTAGTAATGACCCATAAGCAGGTCTTCCCAGTTGCTCTCTTGCATTGCAGGAACGGTGGCAGCAACTTCAGAATAACAGAATAGCTTTGTTAGTCTGGTAATTAAGACAGGAGTGACATTCAAACACAGCCAGGACAGAACGTGGCAAATTACTGTATTCTTTGTGTGAAAAGCTGTTCCCAGTCTGCTTTGTCTGCCCTCTTGGGATCTCATCATCTCCACTAAAAGTCAAAATGGGATTTTGTACCCTCTATTCCCTTATCTTTTTCCCCCTAATATATATCTGCTTTGTGGGAGCTATGTTTGTCAAAATGTGCTAATTTATGGCATTATGGGGCAAAATGAAACCTCAGCTTTCAATTCTTGGTCCTTCAGGCAGCTTTACTAAAAATCTCCTCCTTTTCCTTCCCTCATCTCTGCTTGTGGGGAGGTGATTTGCTAAATAGAATGTGTTCTTTTTTCTCCTTGCAACATATGAGGCAGGCAAATGGCCTCTCGTCATTCCTTTCTCAAGTATGTTATACACACAGTTCTCTCACAGCTAATAGCTCCTTCTATTGTCCATAATTTATCACTGTCAAGGTTCTTTACATTTTATTTTCTCCTTATGTGTTTCATGAGAAATCTGTGCTTCTGCTATTGTGGTCCTGGATTTCATTAGTATAAACTACGTGATACCGAATAAATATATATTCTGTATCACACTAGAGTATGGGTACTTTGCAAAGAACAGGATGTTATTCTACTTGTTTTTTTTTTTTTTTTTTCTCCTCATTTCCTTATGGTCTTTTTCTTTTTCCACTAAACCATTATGAAGTGGGTACCCAAGGTATCCTGGGTAATTAGCCATTACAGTACTGTCACAGAGGGTTCCACAGTCAATACAAAGATAATTTGGGCAATGGTGAATGACAGTGCTGTCCAGACTTTTGGGATAATCAAGGACACATCCAGCTGTACCAGACATCTGTCAGATCCATGAATCATTTCAACTGGCTCGACAATCGCCAAGCAGCCCCAGTGAAGGTAAACACTACAGCGGGCAGCACATAATCACACAGTGATACTTGCTCTTGCATTAAAACCTGCTTCTGCTGCAAAAAGCAGAGCCCTGTGCCGAACAGGAACATTTGTGATCTTTTTGTGTCGGTTTAAAAAAACAATAAGAAGAAAGAAAATGTAAATCAAATAGGGAAAATAGTATGCTTATTATAGTACACCTTTTTCTTTGCTAAAAATAAAATGTGTACTCAAGAAATAGTTTGGAATATAGTGGTCATGATTGGTTTTACGTAATTAACTCTAACTCGAAATTAGTTCAGACTTTTTAATGCACCTGAGTTCCATGCTAAAAGTTTTTCTAAGCTAACATTATTTTTATGTCCTTCACATTCAAGGCTCCTCGGCAAAGGTGACAGGTCAGCTGTTTGAGAGCACAGTGGGATGGCCATCTCTTAAGTCCAACAATTTTGGCTACAAGGTCTAGAAATGGTATTGAAAATTTTCTAAAATGAGGATAATGAAACAACATTCAAATTTGAACTAGATGCAGTATAACTGCCTAAAATATTTTTGACTGCTTCTATGAGAACCTTTGACATTCACACATGGCAGCTAGAAACTTCATTACAAACTACAGTTGACCAAGTAATCATGAATTTACTACAGGGCTTCCCTGATGGCTCAGAGGGTAAAGCGTCTGTCTGCAATGCAGAAGACCCGGGTTCGATCCCTAGGTCGGGAAGATCCCCTGGAGAAGGAAATGGCAACCCACTCCAGTACTATTGCCTGGAAAATCCTATGGATGGAGGAGCTTGGTAGGCTACAGTCCATGGGGTCACAAAGAGTCAGACACGATGTATAAATATAACCTAGTCTTGATCNGGTCGGGAAGATCCCCTGGAGAAGGAAATGGCAACCCACTCCAGTACTATTGCCTGGAAAATCCTATGGATGGAGGAGCTTGGTAGGCTACAGTCCATGGGGTCACAAAGAGTCAGACACGATGTATAAATATAACCTAGTCTTGATCAGATTTGGTGATATTTCCTAGCTTTCTTAGGTTACCCCCGAAATTACCAAGACCTACACAGCTGAAACCAGGAGCAAGACACTTATCAATTTGTCACTCCCCACCCCTTGTCTAACAAGAATCTATTCTTATGCAATTAATTTCATGTGTCACTTAACAGACTGTTCATTCACAGTTCCTTATAAATGCTTTAAATATCATACAAATGAGTGCAGAGTGAGCCAAGATGAAGCAGCCCAAGAGGGACCAGCAATAGGGAAAGGGGTCAGATAACCCAGGGCCCAATGTGAGGCTACATAGTTGGGATAAAGGCAACCTAGATATCTGTCATGGAAATCAGGATCAAAGGTGCATTTGTTTTCAGTCTTTCATTATTCCACTAACTTTTCTATCACTTTTTAAAAAACAATTTTTTTTTGTTTTTATTGTTAATTTGGGAAATTAACAACAACACAATAATAATGGGAGACTTTAATACCCCACTCACACCTAAGGATAGATCAACTAAACAGAAAATTAACAAGGAAACACAAACTTTAAATGGTACAATAGACCAGTTAGACCTAATTGATATCCATAGGACATTTCACCCCAAAACAATGAATTTCAACTTTTTCTCAAGGGCACACAGAACCATCTCCAGGATAGATCACATCCTGGGCCACAAATATAGCTTTGGTAAATTCAGAAAAATTGAAATCATTCCAATCATCTTTTCCAACCACAATGCAGTAAGAATAGATGTCAATTACAGGAGAAAATCTATTTAAAATTCCAATATATGGAGGCTGAACAACACGCTGCTGAATAACCACCAAATCACAGAAGAAATCAAAATATGCATAGAAATGAATGAAAAAAAAAACAAAACACAACAACCCAAAACCTGCGGGACACTGTAAAAGCAGTGCTAAGGGGAAGGTTCATAGCAATACAGGCATACCTCAAGATACAAGAAAAAAAGTCAAATAAATAACCTAACTCTACACCTAAAGTGACTAGAAGAGGAAGAAATGAGGAACCCCAGGGTTAGTAGAAGGAAAGAAATCTTAAAAATTAGGGCAGAAATAAATGCAAAGGAAACAAAAGAGACCATAGCAAAAATCAACAAAGCCAAAAGCTGGTTCTTTGAAAGGATAAATAAAAGTGACAAACCATTAGCCAGACTCATCAAGAAACAAAGGGAAAAAGATCAAATCAATAAAATTAGAAATGAAAATGGAGAGATCATGACAGACAACACAGAAATACAAAGGATCATAAGAGACTACTGCTGCTGCTGCTGCTAAGTCACTTCAGTCATGTCTGACTCTGTGTGATCCCATAGACGGCAGCCCACCAGGCTCCCCCATCCCTGGGATTCTCCAGGCAAGAACACTGGAGTGGGTTGCCATTTCCCTATCCAATGCATGAAAGTGAAAAGTGAAAGTGAAGTCGCTCAGTCATGTCCAACTCTTTGCGACCCCATGGACCACAGCCTACCAGGCTCCTTTGTCCATGGGATTTTCCAGGCAGGAGTACTGGAGTGGGGTGCCATCGCCTTCTCCCATAAGAGACTACTCTCAGCAGTTATATGCCAATAAAATGGACAACTTGGAAGAAATGAACAAATTCTTAGAAAAGTACAACTTTCCAAAGCTGAACCAGGAAGAAATAGAAAATCTTAACAGACCCATCACAAGCACAGAAATTGAAACTGTAATCAGAAATCTTCCAGCAAACAAAAGCCCAGGTCCAGA
>SJYX01022805.1:195025-208190 GCA_006410675.1 Oreotragus oreotragus | reverse complement strand
GCCAACTTTTTCACTCTCCACTTTCACTTTCATCAGAAGCTTTTTAGTTTCTCTTGACTTTCTGCCATAAGGGTGGTGTCATCTGCATATCTGAGGTTATTGATATTTCTCCCAGCAATCTTGATTCCAGCTTATGCTTCTTCCAGCCCAGCATTAGATTATAAATTGTATCTACTATGTCTTATTGACATTTTTACTTCGTTAAATTATTGGTATTTTTTAAATTTCCAAATCTTTATTGTTAGTATGTAAAAGTTCAATTGATTTTTATGTAGGCATAGCTTAGAGATTACCCACTCCAGTATTCTTGCCTGGAGAATCCCAGGGATGGGGGAGCCTGGTGGGCTGCCGTCTATGGGGTCACACAGAGTTGGACACGACTGAAGTGACTTAGCAGCAGCAGCAGCTTAGAGATTGTGAGTTCAGTTCCAGGCCACCACAACAAAGTGAATATCACAGTAAGGTGAGTCACAAGAATTTTTTGGTTTCCCAGTACATAATAAAAGTTATGTTTACATTATAAAATACTCTATTAATTGCACAGTAATAGTGTCTTTTTTAAACGTACATCTTAATTTTAAAAAATTGATTGTAATAGTAATATCAAAAATTACTGATTACAAATTATACAACAAATCTAATAATGAAAAAGTTCAAAATATTGCAAGAATTACCAAAACGTAGCACAGAAACATGAAGTGAGCACATGATGTTGGGAAAATGGAAACAACAGTCTTGCTCAATGCAGGGTGGCCACAAACTTTCAATATGTAAAAAATATAATATCTGCAAATGTACAATACCATAAAGTATGCCTATATATTAATCTTGTGTCTTGCAGTGTTATTAAATTTATTTATCTTGTCCTAATAACCTTTTTGTAGATTCCATTGAATCGTCATAAACAATTAGTGTTTGTTAATGAAGACAAACACTGTAAATGAAGACAAAAAGAAGGTTTTTCTTCTTTTTTCAATCAGGATGGCTTTTGTTTCTTTTTCTTGACTGATAGCGCTAGTTAAAACCATCATTATAATATTAAATGGAAGGGGCAAGAACAAACATTCTTGTCTTGTTCCTGAATTTAGGGTAAGAATTCAGTCTTTTTTAAAAAAGATTTAATTTTATTTTGGCTGCACCTAGTCTGCATTGCTGCACTAGGGCTTTCTCCAGTTGGAGCAAGAGGGGCTTACTTTCTCTTTGTGGTACACAGGCTTCTCGTTACAGTGGCTTCCCTTGCTGTGGAATACAGGCTCTAGGGCACGTGGGCTTCAGAAGTTGTGACTTGCTGACGCTCAGGCTTACTTGCCCCAAAGCATGTGGATCTTTCCAGACCAGGTCTCCCACCCATGTTCCCTCCATTGGAAGGCAAATTCTTAACCACAAGACCACCAGGGAAGCCCCAGATTCAGCCTTTATTACTAAATATGATGTTAGCTGTAGGTCTTTCATAGATGCCTTTCTCAAAATAAGGAAGTTTCCTTCCCTTTTTAGTTCATTAAGAATTTTTATGAGAAATCAATGTTGGATTTTGTCAAACAACTTTTTATGTCTATTAAGATGGTCATATGGTTTTTTCATTTCTACTTTGTTAATACGTTGATTAATTTTCTAATATTAAACCAATCTTGGATTCCCAGAAAAAAACCCAGCTGATATGGTATATTATCTTTTATGTATTACTGAATTTGATTTGCTATCATTTTGTTCAAAATTCTTGCATATATGTTTACAAAGAACAGTGGTCTCATATAGTTTTCATTTCTTATACAGGCTGATACTATTTCTTCCTTAAATCTTGTTTTAAACAGTTTTATTGAGATATTCTTTCCTGGAGAATCTCATGGACAGAGGAGCCTAGGGGGCTACAGTCCATGGGGTCACACTGAGTCAGACATGACTGAAGCAACTTAGCACACACATGGTTTAAGGAAGTGTTATAGTTTTTTCCTTAGCACACAGCTCACATATAATGCAATTCACCCATTTAAAGCACACAGCTGAACAACTTCACCACACTACACTTGGAGCTTTTTTCCCCCCTCAGAAAACTCTCCTCTTTCCTCTGTCTCTATACAACCACTAATCTACTTTATTTATATCTATAAATTTGCCTATTCTGGGTATCTCATATAAATGGAATCATACAATATGGTCTTTTTGGACTGGCAGCTTTCACTCAACATAATGTTTTCCAGGTCCACTTACAGCATATTTCTTAAATTTTTAGTAGAATTCGCCAATGAACAATTAGGCCTGGAGTTTTCTATATGGGAAAGTTTTTAACTAAAAATTCAGCTTTTTAGTTGTTTGATAAACACAAGGATATTTAGGTTATCCATTTCTTTTGACTAAGCTTTAATAGTTTGTGTCTTTCAAAGAATTTGTCCTTTTCAACCAAACTGAAAAATGCTGTAAGTTTTTTCCCTAAGTACTGCCTTAGTGGCTTCCCGTAAATATACTGCATGTTTATTTTCATTCAATTTAAAATATTTTAGAATTTCCTGTTTGTTTTCATCTTTGGCCTATGGATTATTTAGAAATATTTAATTTACAAATACCTGGGGACTTTCCAGTTATCTTACTGTTACTGATTTCTAGTTTCATTCCATTGTGGTCAGAGAAATACTTTGTATGACCTAAATCCTTTTAAATATATTGAGACTTAGTATATGGCCTAGTATATTCTCTATCTTGGTAGGTGTTCCATGTGCCCTTGAGAATAATGTGTACTCCTCTGTTGTTGAGTAGACTGTTCTATAAATGTCAACTTGGGTGACAGTATTTTCAAGTCTACTATATCCTTGCTGATTTTCTGTCTAGATGTTCTATTAATTATTGAGAGAAAGGTGGTGAACTTCCTGACTATAACTGTGAATTTGTCTATTTCTTCTTGCAGTTCTCTCAGTTTTTACTTTATGCATTTTGAAGCTCTTTTATCAGGAGCATAATTGTTGTATCTTCTTAAATTGATCCCTTTATGATTAAAAAATAATTTATCCTTGTGGTGTTCTGTGTCCTGAAATCAATTTTGTCTGATATGAACGTGTTCATTTTGGTGTTCTTTTGAGCATGGTATATCCTCTTCCATCCTTCTACTTTTAATCTATTAATATTTGTGTCTTTATATTTAAAGTGCAGTAGGCAGCAGACAGAATAAGGTCTTGCTTTTTTATCCAATCTGAAAATCTCTGCCTTTAGTTGGAATGCTTAGACAGGAGGGTGGCAAACTGCAACCTCTGGGTCAAATTTGCCGCCTGTTATTGCACAGCTTCCAGGCTAAGAATAGTTTCTATAATTTAAACACCATTGAAACAAAACCAAACAAAAATATGCCACAGAAACCCATGTGGCCACCAAACTTGGCTCTTAACAGAAAAAGGTTGCCAACCCTTGGTTAGACCATTTATACTTCATGTGATTATTGAAATGATTTAGTTTAAGTCTATCATTTTGCTGTTGGTTTTATTTGTCCCATCTGGTCCGTTCTAGTGTCCTTGTATTACTTCAGTATTTTTACGCCTCCATTTAATCTCCTTTGTTTGTTTATTAGCATTAATTCTTTGTTATTTTAGTGATTGCTTTAGCCCTTCTAGTATGCATCTTTCATTCACCACAGTCTGCCTTCAAATGATATTTTACCTCTTTAGGGACAAGAACCTGAAAAGAGTTTACTTTTCATTTCATTTCTCCCAATTTTTCATGCTATTATTGCTTGTTGTATGTTTTTTCTATGCATATGTATATTGTATTATTTTTTATTTAGACAGTCAATGATCTTTCAAAGAGATTTAAATAATAAGAAATGCATCTACTTAGCTTTTCACTTTCATACATTGGAGAAGGAAATGGCAACCCACTCCAGTGTTCTTGCCTGGAGAATCCCAGGGACGGAGAGCTTGGTGGGCTGCCGTCTATGGGGTTGCACAGAGTCAGACACGACTGAAGCGACTTAGCAGCAGCAGCAGCTATGTAGTTACCATTTCTTAATGTACTCTTTATTATTTATTTCTTTGTATAGGCCTATATTTCCATCTGGTACCATTTTATTTTGCCTGAAGGAATTCTTTTAACATTTCTTAATGCTAGTGATGAACTGTTTCAGTTTTTATATGTTGAAAAGTTTCTTTATTTTACCTTTATTTTTGAAAGATTTTTCACTGGGTATAGTTCTAGCTGACAATTTTTTCTTTCACTGTTAATGTTGCTCCACTGTTTTCTTTTCTGTGTTGTTTCTGAAAGAAGTCTACAATTCTTTTTTCTGTCCATAAAATGCCTTTTTTCTCTGGCTGCTTTTGAGATTTTTCTCTTTATCACTGGTTTTAAGAAATTTGATTATGGTTTATCTTTTGTATAGTTTTCTTCATGTTTCCTGTGCTTGTTCATGTGATTGTTTTCCATCAAATTTGGTAACTTTCAGCTATTTTTTCTTTACATCTTTTCTTTTTCTTTCTCCCCTCTTTTCATTTATTTTTGGGATACTCCAATTTTATATTTATTATGCTGCTTGAAGTAGTCCCATAGCTCACTGAAGTTATTTTCTTTTGTTTGGATTCTCTTTGTTGTACAAGTTGTTGGGAGTAGTTTCTATAGCTGTGCCTTCAAGTTCACTCATCTTTCCTTCAACAATGCCTAATCTGCTGTCAGCCATTTCTGATGTATTTTTCATCTCAGTTATACTCTTCATCTCTAGAAGCTCAATTTGGGCTTTTAAATATTTTCCATATCTTGACTTACTTTTGAACACATGAAATACAGTTATAATGACTGCTTTAATATTTTCTTATGCTGGTTCTAACATCTACATCTGTTCAGGGTCAATTCAATGGGTTGCTAATTCTCCAAATAAGGGTCATATCATCCTACTTCCTTACATCTCTGGTAATCATCGATAACTGATAATTTATCAATTGATAATTTTGATCAATGATCACTTTATTTTGGGATACAGTTGTTTGAAAACTGTATGATCCTCTCAGATCTTGTTTTATAATTTGCTAGTGGTTCCAGAGCTGGCCTCAGTCTGGAGACGATTACTTTCCATATTGAGGTAAGACCTTCCTCAGGGTTCTATCTAGTGCTCTGTGAATTACAAGTTTTTCCATTTTGGCTGTTGGCAACAGCACGGCTCCCGGTCCTGTGTGAGCAGAGCCCATTGTTTCCTGTAATCCTTTTGGATGTATTCTCCCCCAGCTTCAAGCAATTCCTCATACACATGCACTGATCAGCACTGTGCTGAACACTTGGGGATATGCTACAGCTCTCCAGGTTCTCCCTCTGTGCAGCTCTCCTCTCCCAGTTCTCAGCCCTGTAGACTTCCCTCACCTTGATCTCTGGGCTCTCTGCTCTTATCTCCTCAGCTCAAGGTGCCTGGCAGGCTCCGCTTGGGTCCTCCTCGTCCTGGCCACAGCCTGGAATCTCTCTGAGGCGGAAGAATAAGCTGGAAAATCACCGAGCTTACCTTGCTGTCTCCCTTCTCTCAGGAATTATTGTGCCTCATTGCCGGCTGCCCGGTGTCTTGAGAACTGTTGTATTACATATTTTGTCTTTTTATTGTTTCAAGCAGGAAGATAAATCTGGTCCCTGTTACTCCATCTTTGGTACAGAGACTTGTGATTTCTGTCTTCCATGACTATGAGAGGATAATATTTCTGTTTTAAGCCATCAAGATTGTAGCAGTATGTTATGACAGCCTTAGGAAATGAACAGAGAACTACCTACATATCCATTCATTAAGTGTGAATCAATCAACCAGTAGGTTAGCAATATTTATTCATCACCTTCCATGTACTGTTTTACAGATATAGAACTGAGACTAATACCAGATCCAGGGTCCAAGGCCAGATCATTTTCATTTCATATCCAGTTTATCTTTCTACTACACAGCTGGTTAGCAGCCAAACTTAGAGCCATGTATAACTCTTTCCAAATCAAGGCTTCTGCAGTAGCACATACACAAAGCACTTCCTCCCACAATTTTTGTTTTTAGTGCACGGAAGGAAATGGNTATCTTTCTACTACACAGCTGGTTAGCAGCCAAACTTCGAGCCATGTATAACTCTTTCCAAATCAAGGCTTCTGCAGTAGCACATACACAAAGCACTTCCTCCCACAATTTTTGTTTTTAGTGCACGGAAGGAAATGGCACCCCACTCCAGTGTTCTTGCCTGGAGAATCCCAGGAATGGGGGAACCTGGTAGGCTTCTGTCTATGGAGTCACGCAGAGTCGGACACGGCTGAAGTGACTTAGCAGCAGCAGCAGCAGTAAAAATGAACATAGTCAGCTTCTTTTTGTTTAAACCCCTATCACATCTCTCCTAAGTCCAGAATCCCAGTGTGTTCCAGCATTTCTTGTATTCTCTCCTTATATCAGAACAGGAAAATAGCTGTTTTCACTTGTCTGAAACCAGTTCATTTTAACGTTTTACCTCTACCAGGCTATTGGCCTTTTATACCTTTCACAGCCAATTTTAGAATGAAAATTTTCCCTAACCGTGGAACAGCAAGACAGTTGGGTAAATCAAGGAGCCTTGGAAATAAAGCCCAAAAGTAATGTTTTAGGGACCCAAGGTGATGAGATCAGCAGGAATTATATCCTGGTTCTCTCATTCACTTATTATTCATTTATGATCTGTGTCTCTCTTGAGCCTTTTCTGCATGCTTGCCATTGTTCTCAGCATTGGGGGTGAAATTCCAGGTCCTGTTCTTGTATGCTCAAGGAGCTGATGGCTAGTGGTGGTGGTGGTGGGGTGTCATGAGTGAAGCTAACCAGGGTGAAGATAGTCTTGTGTACACACGGTGTTTCAGGGTCAGCAGGGGCTCCTCATTGGCAACAGGAGACAATAGGGCACAGTGAAGACTAACAAATTACAGGAATCCCATTTTTAGCTCCAAAAACTCACTTCCACCTAAAGCACCTGACTTACGCCAGTAAACTGATGGTCCCAGTCCTGAATGTACGTTGTAACAGGCTTAAGCACAGGAAGAAATGAGAAGGTCAAAGGGAGCATCTAAATAAGATACTTTTCATGCTGCCCTGAAGATGAGCCACGAGACCCTGCCAGCATGTTTGTTCCCTGACAGCCATCATTCTCTGCTTCACCAGCTCCTTGTGTTTTTTCACCAGGACCCAAAGTGAGACCATAGCATCATAGACAAAGCTCGCACAACTCAGGACTTTTAAGTGCATCCTTTATGTTTAGCCTCCATAAATTCTCACAGCACAACCCAGTATTCATAGATTACAAGCTGCAGAGTAAACTTTCAGCCTAGATAAATCTCCAGGAAGGGAAAGGGAGGAGCAGAGCTGGGCCTGGACTGGAAGGAGCAAGGCTTCAATAAGATGCGAAGTACAAGGCAAGGCCCCCTGGAGAGGGTGGAGGAATAGGCTGGAGTAGAGTAAGCGACATGTGTCCTTTTAAAGAGATGAACTTGGGTTGAACTCTCCAGCATTGGCTTTATTTTGACATTCGTGTGTTCTTGGAATCATAAGAACAAAGCCATAGTTGTTTGTAGATCAGCTCCACTTTTTCACTTTACCTTTTTTCAATGCCAGCAGCAACTTTTAAAACTAAAAGCAGCTCCATCTAGGAAAGGAATTGTTGTAATGAGGACCATGCCATTTCTGCAAGTCAGAGCTGCAGCATCTCCAAAGAAGGCCGCCTTCTCTAACCTTAGAGAATGGTGCCCCAAGATACCCTTTAACCTTCTTAAATCCATAGTAAACAGATTATCCCAAGGGCTCTTTTCTGGGAAGCCCATGAGTAGCTTCTAAAAGAACATCAAATCTAGAGTAATTAACTTGAAGCTTCTCAGTAATTATGAGGTCACAGTGGGCGCTACTGAGAGAATTTATTCATTTTGTGCTTATCAGCTACAAATCATGGATGCTGGTATTAAATTATTTTAATGGACACCCAGAAGTACATTAAAGGAGTCCTTGGGACTAAGGAGCAATCACTAGGACTAATAGATTGAGGAAGACAAACCATTTGAAAAGGAAGGGTCACCAGAACTGGATGTTAGAAGCCCCAAATTGATCAGATTGAGATAAGTTAGTGACGTAGTTAAGAAGAAAGACTGCCCCCTCTCAAAAACAGAAAAGAAAAATCTGACTTCAAATCCTATCTAGGCTACTTGACTAGTTTTTAAATCTTGGGTCAATTACCTTCCCTCTCTAGGCCTCAGTTTCCTCATCTGATTAATGGGTATATTAGCCCTTCCCCATAGGATTTCGAAGGAGTTTCAATGAGATAACACAATGCCTTGCCCTGTGTCTTGTTTAGAGTAAGCACTTAATAAGCAGGACCTAGAATCACAGTGCCAGAGGAAGATGGCCATAAGTACTAGGAGAGCACAGTGGGTATAGCTGACAGTTATCAGGTGGGAAGTGTGAGGGAGGGAAGGAGGGATGGGGATTATCACACCCCCAGTACAGCACCTGAGTTCAAGTTCCTCAGCCCTGGTTCACACTGGAATCCTTTTAGGTCAGTTTTAAGGAATTTTTGTTTGTTTTGTTTTTTAATATCCATGCTTGGAGCTCCCCATCCCTGCCCTGTATTTGATTGATCTGGTGTGGGGACAGAGCATCAGTTTTGTTTTATTTTTAATGTTTTTAAATTTCCCAAGTGTTTTTGTTGTGCAGCCAGAGTTGAGGACCTCTGGTTTAGATGATGCCAGTCTAGAGTTTTAATTCTGTCCCAAGATCCAAAACAGCTTGGGAGAGAGAGAAAAAAATTTATATATATGTAAATAATGACCCCTGGCTTCTTGACCAGAATAACTAGGACTAAGTGACCATTTCCTGAATTGGGAAAGACTATGGGAGGATGGAACAGCCACTTTGAACCCAGAGGTGAGTGCATGAAGCACTTGGGCCATAGGATTGTATATGAGGCCACCCCTGTCTTTCTGGAACCCCCTAGAGGGTGGGGACCACAGGCGTGTATACAGAGGCTGACTCTGCAAGTGTGACCGTGCAGGACTATAGGAGCAGTTGGCCCTGGGAGCCACAACACTCGGAGATGGAAGAGACTAACCCTGCTTGGGGAGATTGACAGGAGGAATCTGCACTCAGCCGTATGCGGGTTAAACTGAGAAGGACACCACATTGGAGGGAGAGGGAAGGAGGGACTAGGCTGGGGACCATAGCCCCGCAAGTTACTATAGAGGAGAGGAATTAGGAAGCCAGGGTGGGGCCATGAGAACACACCTTGGGTCCGCCCTGTCATTCCGAGTCTCCCCTGCAAGCATGTTTGTTTTGCTTTTGGCCCCAGAGCTATTTGTAAACAATCTGCCTCTCTCCAAAGTTCAAGGTCAACCTGCCCTTCACTCGTGTGGCCTTTGGAGTCTCTTATTTTTGACAAGCAGAAGAGCTAAGTGGAATCTGATGGATATGTCACCTTTTTAACTGCCACAGTCTCCTCCAACTTCTTTACAAGCAGTTTCTTGCCACTTGACTTTCCGAACTCCATCAGCTGATCCAGATACTGATTCACCAGATCCTTTTGTCTTCTTCTGCCTTGATTGCCTTCACTGAAGCATTGGTTTTCCCACAGATATGGAAGTTACACAGTTATTATGTAAACTGAAATTTGCATAATCTTTGCAGAAAATTCCTTACGTTGTGCAAAGATATTAAGACAGTAGTGCATCTTTGTTATGCAGCTCAAACCCTTTTGTAGGACATCAACCTGGATAAGTAATTCATTTTTATTTAGTTTTGTTTTGTAGTTTCCCTGAGACTTTCTGTGAGGTCAGCAATTTGCTTTGAGTTCCAGCTCCAGAGTTTTCCAAGGACCCACCAATAACTATCACATGATGGGTGGGCAGAAAAGAGCACACCAGCACTCTGAGAAGCAATCTATGTTTATCTTGCTATGCCAGTTTCTTTTAGACATCTATCTATTACAATCTTCATATGCCAGAAATATACATCTATGTTCGTATATATGTATGTATATAATTTATGATAGTGAGAGAGTAGTAGCTATGCTTTCAAGCCTTACCGCAATATACAGCCCTATATTAACCTTCCTGGAAAGCTTCACACTCTCTCTGTGGAGTAAATTTCAACGTGAAAGCATTTAGCCCAGTTTAAATCAAGTCCAAAGATTTAACAATCCAGTATTGCCTTTTCATAATCTGCTTTAATTGTTATTGATTTGTATGTTTGGAAAGTGCCCGGAGGTGATAAAGGCCTCCCGTCTGCTGTGTTGTTGACCGTTTGCTGGTTGATCTCCAGCTCACCCTTGGCTCTTCAATTGGTCTCTCTTTAGTACTTCCACAGATGGTCATACCTCCTGCCCCACAGAGGTCCCCACTCCTGTAGTAAATCAAATCATCAATAAAAAACAAACTGGTAAATAAATACGGAAAGGCCATTAGAGCTTGGTTAGCAGTGAATATAAATTTATAAACCAAACAGGACAATCAAGGAGAAAAGGAGAATTCCACCCAGGTCTTGAATAGGGTACTGTGCAATACCCCTTCTACTCTGACCTGTGATGAGTCTTATCTCCTCCAAGTTGCCTGGTTTAGGCTCCCAAATTTTCAGCATGAGTCAGAAATTTTAGTTATCTTTTGGTCTTTGAGTGACTGAAAGCAGTAGGGGAAAAAAGCCAATTGTAGTCGTGCTACAGGGAGAAGACTGATATTTTGGTGATGGATGAACTTAAATTTTTACAGAACTGTCTAAATCTACCAACTAACTTATAATCATCCCCAATAACTTTTCCTCGTAATGTGATTATTTATATTTGTTCATATGAAAAAGATAAAGTTTAAAACTCATTTAAACTAATTATTGGGGTTGAGGAAAAGAGATTGAAGGCAAGTCTTTCCTTCTACAATTGGAAAAGAATAACTCAGCTACTATGTGAAATAAGGAAAAATCAGATCTTGAGATTTGTGGACCATTATGAAGCTGTAAAAATAAGAATGGCGAGACTTACGAATATGTGACAATAAAATCTCTCTTCTTCAATAAATTGTGTAGAAACCATTCCATATGTGTGTTCTAAAGCTGTTCTAGTTTACTTAAATATAGTTTAAAATGTAGGTTCAAGTGAGAAGGAAAGAAGGACTGATTTCTCTCTAGAAATAAATCAGCTGGGGATATGTTAGCATGATAAAATGAAAATACTAAGCAAATTAATGAAAATTAACTTTCTACAGCTTAAGCCATAAGGTCAGCAAGAGATCAGTACTAGAGTGAGTATGCAGGACTGTGTGCCTGGGAAACCTTCATTGCGGAAAAGGAAAGCCTTGGGGCCAGTGCACGTGCAGAGGTTAGGAAACAGATCATCCAGATATATGCAATTAGTCAAACTGCAGGCAGCCAAGAACCAACTTCAAGGCAAAACTGGTTCACTGCGGGGAAAGAAGTGGGCGGTGAGGGATTTGAGAAGTGACTCATTTAGGATTAAATTCAGATTGTCCCCAAACAAATACAGCAAGCAAACAATAAAAAGCAAACACATTCATGCCTTCTTTCTTCTAAGTGATAAGGAGGCCAGTAACACCCACTCTAACCGATTTTTTTTTTCATTCATTTATCTTAATTGGAGGCTAATTACTTTACAATATTGTATTGGTTCTGCCACACATCAACATTAATTCACCACGGGCATACACGTGTTTCCCCTCTCACCTCCCTCCCCGTACCATCCCTCCGGGTCATCCCAGTGCACCAGCCCCAAGCATCCTGTATCAAACCTGGACTGGCAGTTTGTTTCTTATATGATATTATACATGTTTCAGTACCATTCCCCCAAATTGTCCCACTCTCTCCCTCTCCCACAGAGTCCAAAAGACTGTTCTGTACATCTGTGTCTCTTTTACTGATGGCTGGATGGCATCACTGACTCGATGGACGTGAGTCTGAGTGAACTCCGGGAGTTGGTGATGGACAGGGAGGCCTGGCATCCTGCGATTCATGGGGTCTCAAAGAGTCGGAGACGACTGAGTGACTGAACTGAACTGATACAGGGTTATCATTACCATCTTTCTAAATTCCATATATATGCGTTAGTGTATACTAACTATATTGGTGTTTTTCTTTCTGGCTTACTTCACTCTGTATAATAGGCTCCAGTTTCATCCACCTCATTAGAACTGATTCAAATGCATTCTTTTTAATGGCTGAGTAATACTCCATTGTGTATATGTACTACAGCTTTCTTACCCATTCGTCTGCTGATGGACATCTAGGTTGCTTCCGTGTCCTGGCTATTATAAACAGTGCTGCGATGAACATTGGGGTACACATGTCTCTTTCAATTCTGGTTTCCTCGGTGTGTATTCCCAGCAGTGGGATTGCTGGGTCATATGGCAGTTCTATTTCCAGTTTCTTAAGGGATCTCCACACNATCATGTCATCTGCAAACAGTGAGAGTTTTACTTCTTCTTTTCCAATTTGGATTCCTTTTATTTCTTTTTCTGCTCTGATTGCTGTGGCCAAAACTTCCAGAACTATGTTGAATAGTAGCGGTGAAAGTGGACATCCTTGTCTTGTTCCTGACTTTAGGGGAAATGCTTTCAATTTTTCACCATTGAGGATAATGTTTGCTGTGGGTTTGTCATATATAGCTTTTATTATGTTGAGGTATGTTCCTTCTATTCGTGCTTCCTGGAGAGCTTTTATCATAAATGGATGTTGAATTTTGTCAAAGGCTTTCTCTGCATCTATTGAGATAACTATATGGCTTTTATTTTTCAATTTGTTAATGTGGTCTATTACCTTGATTGATTTGTAGATATTGAAGAATCCTTGCATCCCTGGGATAAAGCCTACTTGGTAATAGTGTATGACCTTTTTAATGTGCTGTTGGATCCTGATTGCTAGAATTTTGTTAAGGATTTTTGCATCTATGTTCATCACTTATATTGGCTTGTAGTTCTTTTTTGTTGCGTCTTTGTCAGGTTTTGGTATTAGAGTGATGGTGGCTTCATAGAATGAGTTTGGAAGTTTACCTTTCTCTGCAATTTTCTGGAAGAGTTCGAGTAGGAGTGGTGTTAGCTCTTCTCTAAATTTTTGGTAGAATTCAGCTGTGAAGCCATCTGGACCTGGGCTTTCGTTTGCTGGAAGATTTCTGATTACAGTTTCAATTTCCGTGCTTGTGATGGGTCTGTTAAGATTTTCTATTTCTTCCTGGTTCAGTTTTGG
>SJYX01022805.1:112784-181897 GCA_006410675.1 Oreotragus oreotragus | reverse complement strand
GGGGAGCGGCTTAGTGTTGTAGAAAGAACAACATGTCAAGGAGACTGAGACAAGGAGAGTTTAAGTAACTTGCTCAACATCCCACAGCTAGGAACTAGCAAAGCCAGGATTCAGACACTAGTAGTTTAACTCCAGAGCCCACATTTCTATCGACCATTTAGTTTGTCTCCTAATTCCTGCTTGCCATGGTTAGAGGACTTAGTCTCCACTTTATTTCTTTAATGTGGTGAGCTCTGGGTTGTTTGTCAGTACAAATTCTACTTAATAGTTTATCTACAATAACATCCTAATATTAATTTTCTATCTCACAACCAGCTAGAAACTTATTTCTTCTTGATAAAAATGAACATTTTTGTCAGAAACAGATTTAAAAGCAGATCTGCTGGGGGGGAATATCATTGTACACTCCAAAACAGTATCAGTGACTTGTGAACTATCTTGCTACTGCTTCTTTACTTTACCTGCTTAATTAAGAGTTGACTGTATACTACTACTACTAAGTCACTTCAGTCGTGTCCGACTATATGCAACCCCATAGATGGCAGCCCACTAGGCTCCCCTGTCCCTGGGATTCTCCAGACAAGAACACTGGAGTGGGGTGCCATTGCCTTCTCCGAGTTGACTGTATAGGAAAGGGAAATAGTTTGTTTCAGGACTAGAAGTATGTTGCCACCAGTAAGCCTAGGTGGCATGTCTTAGGGAACCACTGGATCACTGGAAATACCCCCAAACCCTTAAGGGGTACTGGTGAGCACAATGCTTAAAAAAGATAAGCTTAGCTAGCATTCCATACAAAAAAGCCAGGGTTCAAATCTGAGTTCCTCCAGTGGCAACATTTTACTGTGGGCAAGATTTTCCCTTCATTTACAAATGGAATGGATGGATGGAGGAATGATGATGGTGGTGATAGTCATTTTCTAGAGTTGTTGGAGGTTTAATAAGGTAATACATAAAAGCGTATAGGAATTTTTCTAGAAATATTCACTGTTGTTATTATTTTAAAGACTGTTGTGCTACACAGTTAAAAATGGAGTCCCAAAGGACCAGTTCCAATCTGAGGTTCCCAGGGAACATATATTTTAAAATATTAATTAAATGGTTAAGACAAATTGGACAAGGTAGTATAATTGTTGCAGGAAGGGGGACCCATTCCCGTGCCCGAAACTGGGCTCTTGTCTAACACTTGGAAATGAATTGTCTGAGGGGACACATGTGCTGACAAAGCAAGAGATTTTTTTGGGAAAGGACACCCGGGTGGAGAGCAGTAGGGTGAGGGAACCCAGGAAAACTGCTCTTCTGCGTGGCTCGCAGACTCGGGTTTTATGGTGATGGGATTAGTTTCTGGGTGGTCTTTGGCCAGTCACTCTAATTCAGAGTCTTTCCTGGTGGTGCACGCATCACTCAGCCAAGATGGATGCTGGCGAGAGGGATTCTGGGAGGTGGATGGACACATGAGGTCTCTTTTCGACCTTTCCTGAACTCATCCGGTTGGTGGTGGCTTATTAGTTCTGCATTCCTTATCAGGAACTCATGCAAATGGTTACTATGGTGCCTAGCCAGGGTGGGTGGTTTCAATCAGTGTGCTTCCCCTAACATAATGAGGAAACTTAGAAACTGGCAAAACAGGGTACAAATTCTGCTCCTGACTCTATCAATCTGGTCTTTAGCAAATTATGTAATCTCCATGAGGCTCAGTTTCTTCACATGTAAAATGAACTAAGAAATACAGAGGTTTTCTTTATGTGTCAACCCTTTATGTATATTTTCTTCTGTTGCTCATTCATATGGAACAGTTTTCTATACCACTGTTAAGCTAAGTATTAGCTATTGATAAACTCAGCAACTCAACTGGCTAGGAAAGAAGAAAAATGTTTTTGTGTGGAAATGATTGAAAATTTTCTTTCTTGACTTGAAAGGCTAAAGAAACAACAAAATATTCAGACTTTCACTTTTCCCCCTTTATCCATCTCTCGACTAACCAATATGGAGTTGACTGCCTATCTTACTCCATCCTGGGGACATATACTTATGGCTGTTGCCATAATTCCCCATAATCTCTCCAAAGTACACCATTTCTAGGTGAGAGAAAGTACATGGTTACATTCATTGTATACTATTTATTTAAAATATTTTATATGCTTAGATCTTGGTTACTAGGTAACATTTCACTCTAGAAAAAATTGGAACTCCTTTGAGAAATGACTGGGGTAGCAAAAATACAAGACACATCTGAAATAATTTTGGTCAGAAAGAAAGTGATCAAATTATAATGTAGACATGTCACAAAAGATACAGGAGCCAATTTGAAGAGGTTCCAAGTGGCCAAATCTTGGACAACTTGAGCATCAAAATAAATAATGAATAATAAATAATAGAATATATGTGGGCCTAGAATTTACATTGATTTGAATAAATAGATAAATGAAAAGTAAATGAGGGAAAAGGAAAAGCTTATCTCTACAGTAGAATGAAAACTTATAGAAAAATGACTTAAAAATCACCATTTGTAATCATAGCAATAGTCACTTTGATCAAGAATTATCAATAAATGCTAATAATGGATGAAATCATGATAAAGAGCAGGATATTTTGATAATTTCAAAGTATCTCCCTACAAGCTATATATAAATTGCAAAGGGGAAAAATAGCAATTTCACAAGAGGAAACCTGGCAGTCACCATCTTAACCAATTTATTGACATTTACATCACTGCAGATACTGGGAAAAATTGACATCTTGTGATTCTTGAAACAATTCACTAAGAAGGACAAGATGACCTCTGTGATATCCCTGCCCAAAATGCATAAGCTGAAGCCAATTCTGAGGGCACATCAGGTAGATCCAACTTGAGGGACATTCTGCAAAACAGCTGGCCTTTACACTTTAAAAAATTCAAGGCTGTGAGAGACAAAGAAGGCTGAGGCACTATTACAGATTAAAAGAAACTAAGATTAGAATTGACAACTAAATGCAATTAAAAATCCTGGATTGGATCAGGGTAGGAGGGTGTGCAACTGGAAAAACTTCCATATGGACTGTTGACTAGATAATTGTATTATATTTAATGTTAAATTTCATGATATTGGTAGTTGTACTGTGGTTATAAAAAGGATGTCTTCATTCTTAGGAAATAAATGGTGAATATTGAAGGGTAAAGAGGCATGTCTGTTACCATCAGATGGTTCAGAAAATTATATCTACACCCATGTATCTATTAATCGATCTGAGAGAGAGAAAGGATAAGGCAAATGGATGAAAAAGAAACAAAATATTAATATATGTATATTTTTTGCTTGAAGAATATACTAATGTTCTTTGTACTATTGTATATCTATATCAAAATTAAGAGTTACTAATAAGTAAATAGAATCTATTGTGTTGTTTACATTTTTTGAAAATGCACATTATATAATGCATTTGAAAGAGTGTTGAATTTTGGCCTAGGACTATATCTAGACTTTTCACATTCAGCCAGAATGGAATTAGCTCCTCTTATAAGCCTTTCCATTACAATTTGTATTTTTCTGAGCTATAACCTTGACATCCAATAGGAGCATTGCTGTCAGGATTAAGCTTATCTTTTCCTGGGTTTGGGTTCTAACATCAGCTGGCTCAATGCACCTCTACTTTGTCCATACAAACTGCCTTCCAGGTAACAGAGGCACAGTATATTTACCTCATTTAATTCAGTCCTTATAGAATTCCTCTGTGCTAGTCATCAGGTCTTCAGTTCACAGATATGGAAACTAAAGTTCAAGGACATGAAGTATTTTACCTTGAGCTTGGCCCCAAGGCCACACCATAATAAGTGGTGGAGCAGCTTTCCAGGCCTAGACTGCACTCACCACACTGCACCATACCACCTGCTCTGCTAAATCAGGATGTCCAACTGAAACTTGCTTCAAGGATGGTGGGAGAGAGCTGTCACCTCAAAAGATACAAGTGCTTTCTGTTCTGAAAAAATATACTGTTGTATTTTTAACTACCAGAATAAGTATTATACTTGGAAAAGTTATCTTATAATTGGAAATAGAGATCTTTGAGAAGCAGAGATCACAAGAGGTTCTTATTTTAAGTTCTACTTGAATTTGAGTAGTATGGCATAGTGGGGTAACCTGGGAATACCTCATACCTTGTTTATGATGTAGACAGGGTTGTATCTTTGCAGACCTTGAACACAGGTCTTAGAACAAAGTGTATGACCAATAAATATTTAGTGTGTGAATGAGTGTGGATTTAGGTTGCCCTGGGCCTTCAAACTACGGTGGGTTCTTGTGGGAATATGTTCATCTTGATTGGTTGGTTGTTCATAGGACATCAAGTACTGAGACCGAGAAGACTTCAAGGATTTGTAGGCCTGATTTTCAACTCCCACTGGAGAAAAGACTGTAAAATGGAAACTCAGTTGACTGGACTCAGAGGTTTAGCCTGGTCTGGTGTGGACCTGTACTTGTTATTCAGTCTCTAAGTCATATCTGACTCTGCAACCCCATGGACTGCAGCATGCCAGGCCTCCCTGACGCTGACAAGGTTTTATTTTAAAAAGAATAACCCCAGTATTGGGAACTATAAAAAATAAAAGGAACCATCTTTTCTCTCTGTGACTGGGAAAAGTGAAAGAACAGCTATTGTTTATACACCTTATCTACTAATACGAGAAAATGAATATTCATTACTAATAATCATCCTGAATAAAGAGAAATCCTTGGGAGGAGGTAGAGAAGGCAGGCCAGCCTAAACCAAGGCAAGGAAAGACGCTTCTTCCCCAATGGGTGATGAAATGGTTGGACTAGTTGGTGATCTAGCCCTTAACTCTACAAGTCTAGAAATGCTTAAAGCACTCTTAGGTGTTGGAAAGAACATGGCTTCATTTTAGGAGACATACAGGAGTGGGTTGGACTAGAAATTGTACTGTGGCTGGCCAAAAAAATGTCTCTCTATTGGGAAGGGTAGAAGACCTACAGGTGAGCCTAGAGGTAGATTTTACAGAAACTACCAAGGGTCTGTAAGCATGAGAACAGGCAAGGGTCTGTAGGCTTTGGAGGAGTTCATCAAAGAACAAATTGTAAAGAGTTGTGAAATGCTTCCATTAACCCAGAGCTTTCAGAAAAGTCTTGTTCTGATACTCAGCTGAAGTTCAATGATGCATTTGTAGATGTTTAGAGGGGAGGAAGGTCAAGGAAAGGGCTTCTCATCCATGGTAAGGTATGAGTGAAAGAGAGAGGTGTAACTTTGCTGAAGTTTCCTTGGTGGTAGGAACACAGCGTGGGAACAGGCTGAGAACTGGAAACCCAGAAGGAGGTTCTCAGCCTTAGTGGAAGTAGAGGTGTGCAGGCAGTCTAGAGCCAGACGGTGCTGGCTGAAGGACCAGGGGGCAAGCAGGAAATTAACGAGGTGAGTTTGGAGAGTGCACTTTGGCCAGTCACTCTAATTCAGAGTCTTTCCTGGTGGTGCACGCATCACTCAGCCAAGATGGATGCTGGCGAGAGGGATTCTGGGAGGTGGATGGACACATGAGGTCTCTTTTCGACCTTTCCTGAACTCATCCGGTTGGTGGTGGCTTATTAGTTCTGCATTCCTTATCAGGAACTCATGCAAATGGTTACTATGGTGCCTAGCCAGGGTGGGTGGTTTCAATCAGTGTGCTTCCCCTAACATAATGAGGAAACTTAGAAACTGGCAAAACAGGGTACAAATTCTGCTCCTGACTCTATCAATCTGGTCTTTAGCAAATTATGTAATCTCCATGAGGCTCAGTTTCTTCACATGTAAAATGAACTAAGAAATACAGAGGTTTTCTTTATGTGTCAACCCTTTATGTATATTTTCTTCTGTTGCTCATTCATATGGAACAGTTTTCTATACCACTGTTAAGCTAAGTATTAGCTATTGATAAACTCAGCAACTCAACTGGCTAGGAAAGAAGAAAAATGTTTTTGTGTGGAAATGATTGAAAATTTTCTTTCTTGACTTGAAAGGCTAAAGAAACAACAAAATATTCAGACTTTCACTTTTCCCCCTTTATCCATCTCTCGACTAACCAATATGGAGTTGACTGCCTATCTTACTCCATCCTGGGGACATATACTTATGGCTGTTGCCATAATTCCCCATAATCTCTCCAAAGTACACCATTTCTAGGTGAGAGAAAGTACATGGTTACATTCATTGTATACTATTTATTTAAAATATTTTATATGCTTAGATCTTGGTTACTAGGTAACATTTCACTCTAGAAAAAATTGGAACTCCTTTGAGAAATGACTGGGGTAGCAAAAATACAAGACACATCTGAAATAATTTTGGTCAGAAAGAAAGTGATCAAATTATAATGTAGACATGTCACAAAAGATACAGGAGCCAATTTGAAGAGGTTCCAAGTGGCCAAATCTTGGACAACTTGAGCATCAAAATAAATAATGAATAATAAATAATAGAATATATGTGGGCCTAGAATTTACATTGATTTGAATAAATAGATAAATGAAAAGTAAATGAGGGAAAAGGAAAAGCTTATCTCTACAGTAGAATGAAAACTTATAGAAAAATGACTTAAAAATCACCATTTGTAATCATAGCAATAGTCACTTTGATCAAGAATTATCAATAAATGCTAATAATGGATGAAATCATGATAAAGAGCAGGATATTTTGATAATTTCAAAGTATCTCCCTACAAGCTATATATAAATTGCAAAGGGGAAAAATAGCAATTTCACAAGAGGAAACCTGGCAGTCACCATCTTAACCAATTTATTGACATTTACATCACTGCAGATACTGGGAAAAATTGACATCTTGTGATTCTTGAAACAATTCACTAAGAAGGACAAGATGACCTCTGTGATATCCCTGCCCAAAATGCATAAGCTGAAGCCAATTCTGAGGGCACATCAGGTAGATCCAACTTGAGGGACATTCTGCAAAACAGCTGGCCTTTACACTTTAAAAAATTCAAGGCTGTGAGAGACAAAGAAGGCTGAGGCACTATTACAGATTAAAAGAAACTAAGATTAGAATTGACAACTAAATGCAATTAAAAATCCTGGATTGGATCAGGGTAGGAGGGTGTGCAACTGGAAAAACTTCCATATGGACTGTTGACTAGATAATTGTATTATATTTAATGTTAAATTTCATGATATTGGTAGTTGTACTGTGGTTATAAAAAGGATGTCTTCATTCTTAGGAAATAAATGGTGAATATTGAAGGGTAAAGAGGCATGTCTGTTACCATCAGATGGTTCAGAAAATTATATCTACACCCATATATCTATTAATCGATCTGAGAGAGAGAAAGGATAAGGCAAATGGATGAAAAAGAAACAAAATATTAATATATGTATATTTTTTGCTTGAAGAATATACTAATGTTCTTTGTACTATTGTATATCTATATCAAAATTAAGAGTTACTAATAAGTAAATAGAATCTATTGTGTTGTTTACATTTTTTGAAAATGCACATTATATAATGCATTTGAAAGAGTGTTGAATTTTGGCCTAGGACTATATCTAGACTTTTCACATTCAGCCAGAATGGAATTAGCTCCTCTTATAAGCCTTTCCATTACAATTTGTATTTTTCTGAGCTATAACCTTGACATCCAATAGGAGCATTGCTGTCAGGATTAAGCTTATCTTTTCCTGGGTTTGGGTTCTAACATCAGCTGGCTCAATGCACCTCTACTTTGTCCATACAAACTGCCTTCCAGGTAACAGAGGCACAGTATATTTACCTCATTTAATTCAGTCCTTATAGAATTCCTCTGTGCTAGTCATCAGGTCTTCAGTTCACAGATATGGAAACTAAAGTTCAAGGACATGAAGTATTTTACCTTGAGCTTGGCCCCAAGGCCACACCATAATAAGTGGTGGAGCAGCTTTCCAGGCCTAGACTGCACTCACCACACTGCACCATACCACCTGCTCTGCTAAATCAGGATGTCCAACTGAAACTTGCTTCAAGGATGGTGGGAGAGAGCTGTCACCTCAAAAGATACAAGTGCTTTCTGTTCTGAAAAAATATACTGTTGTATTTTTAACTACCAGAATAAGTATTATACTTGGAAAAGTTATCTTATAATTGGAAATAGAGATCTTTGAGAAGCAGAGATCACAAGAGGTTCTTATTTTAAGTTCTACTTGAATTTGAGTAGTATGGCATAGTGGGGTAACCTGGGAATACCTCATACCTTGTTTATGATGTAGACAGGGTTGTATCTTTGCAGACCTTGAACACAGGTCTTAGAACAAAGTGTATGACCAATAAATATTTAGTGTGTGAATGAGTGTGGATTTAGGTTGCCCTGGGCCTTCAAACTACGGTGGGTTCTTGTGGGAATATGTTCATCTTGATTGGTTGGTTGTTCATAGGACATCAAGTACTGAGACCGAGAAGACTTCAAGGATTTGTAGGCCTGATTTTCAACTCCCACTGGAGAAAAGACTGTAAAATGGAAACTCAGTTGACTGGACTCAGAGGTTTAGCCTGGTCTGGTGTGGACCTGTACTTGTTATTCAGTCTCTAAGTCATATCTGACTCTGCAACCCCATGGACTGCAGCATGCCAGGCCTCCCTGACGCTGACAAGGTTTTATTTTAAAAAGAATAACCCCAGTATTGGGAACTATAAAAAATAAAAGGAACCATCTTTTCTCTCTGTGACTGGGAAAAGTGAAAGAACAGCTATTGTTTATACACCTTATCTACTAATACGAGAAAATGAATATTCATTACTAATAATCATCCTGAATAAAGAGAAATCCTTGGGAGGAGGTAGAGAAGGCAGGCCAGCCTAAACCAAGGCAAGGAAAGACGCTTCTTCCCCAATGGGTGATGAAATGGTTGGACTAGTTGGTGATCTAGCCCTTAACTCTACAAGTCTAGAAATGCTTAAAGCACTCTTAGGTGTTGGAAAGAACATGGCTTCATTTTAGGAGACATACAGGAGTGGGTTGGACTAGAAATTGTACTGTGGCTGGCCAAAAAAATGTCTCTCTATTGGGAAGGGTAGAAGACCTACAGGTGAGCCTAGAGGTAGATTTTACAGAAACTACCAAGGGTCTGTAAGCATGAGAACAGGCAAGGGTCTGTAGGCTTTGGAGGAGTTCATCAAAGAACAAATTGTAAAGAGTTGTGAAATGCTTCCATTAACCCAGAGCTTTCAGAAAAGTCTTGTTCTGATACTCAGCTGAAGTTCAATGATGCATTTGTAGATGTTTAGAGGGGAGGAAGGTCAAGGAAAGGGCTTCTCATCCATGGTAAGGTATGAGTGAAAGAGAGAGGTGTAACTTTGCTGAAGTTTCCTTGGTGGTAGGAACACAGCGTGGGAACAGGCTGAGAACTGGAAACCCAGAAGGAGGTTCTCAGCCTTAGTGGAAGTAGAGGTGTGCAGGCAGTCTAGAGCCAGACGGTGCTGGCTGAAGGACCAGGGGGCAAGCAGGAAATTAACGAGGTGAGTTTGGAGAGTGCGTGAACTGCCGTACACCTGAAGACTCATCTGAAAAACTGGCCAAGACTTGAAAGAGAAAGAGGCTGGTATTCAGAAAGTTGAAATTAAAAGACTAAAAAAAGAATCATTAGTAGCTCCATTCCAGCAAGTTGGGGATAGAAACACCAAGATTTAGGGAAACCAAGATTTAGGGTTTAAAAAGCCTCTTGATGAAAGTGAAAGAGGAGAGTGAAAAAGTTGGCTTAAAGCTCAACATTCAGAAATCTAAGATCATGGCATCTGGTCCCATCACTTAATGGCAAATAGATGGGGAAACAGTGGAAACAGTGTCAGACTTTATTTGGGGGGATTCCAAAATCACTGCAAATAGTGATTGCAGCCATGAAATGAAAAGACACTTACTCCTTGGAAGGAAAGTTATGACCAACCTCAATAGCATATTCAAAAGCAGAGACGTTACTTTGCCAACAAACATCTGTCTAGTCAAGGCTATGGTTTTTCCTGTGGTCATGTATGGAAGTGAGAGGTGGACTATAAAGAAAACTGAGCACCAAAGAATTGATGCTTTTGAACTGTGATGTCGGAGAAGACTCTTGAGAGTCCCTTGGACTGCAAGGAGATCCAACCAGTCCATTCTAAAGGAGAATCAGTCCTGGGTGTTCATTGGAAGGACTGATGCTAAAGTTGAAACTCCAATACTTTGGCCACCTCATGCGAAGAGTTGACTCATTGAAAAAGACTCTGATGCTGGGAGGGATTGGGGGCAGGAGGATAAAGGGATGACAGAGGATAAGATGGCTGGATGGCATCATCAACTCAATGGACATGAGTTTGACTGGACTCCAGGAGTTGGTAATGGACAGGAAGGCCTGGCGTGCTGTGATTCATGGGGTCACAAAGAGTCGGACATGACTGAGTGAACTGAACTGATGCAAACTTGTCTATATTGGTACTCATCTGTAAGGACACACTAATTACTCTAATTTTGCACAACAAAGAGTAAATCTGATCTAATAAATTATTTGTGCTGAAGTACAAATCCCTCATTATTCAATGTCACAAGAAAGTAGAGGTATATTAAGATTTATATCCCTGTTGAAGCCTGCCATTCAAATAGGTGCGTGTTGCTCATTATTTAGAAATATAATTATCATGTATGAGACTCAGCTTGTTTTGGCAGTCATTGGCTAAGGAGCTTTGTTGGTAAGTATGTTAGTCATCATTAGGATAAAGCACATGGTAGTGATTGATCTGGGTATGAATTTGGGGAAATACCTGCTCTTTAGGGGCTGCATAATGTAGGAAGACATGGCCAAAGGAGGTAACGGAGGCTCTTGACACTAAAACCAGCTGTCAGATCTACTGTGGTGCTCATTTATAATTTGTGGAACTAGATGATTCTCCACTGTATCTAGCAGCAACACACTTGGGACTTACCACCTATTGACATTGTGGATCTTCCCCTTTTCTACCTATAACCTGCTTCCACCTTGATATCCTGCCTTTATACCACTTTATACCTAACTCCAACCTTGCCAAGAACAGTCCCCAAAGTATTCTCAAATTTATGCATCTTCTCCCAGGACCTGGAACCCTGGGAAGGGATTCTTGTTTTCTCACTTCTGGGATGGCCCTTTTCTGTATGTTTTCATACCCCATACATCCACAGACCCCACCACTGAACTCTGCCTCCCACAAATAACCCCTTGAGATTTAAGTCACCCGTCATCTGAGTCCAGTTGAGTGCTGCTGATTTTCATATTCATTTAAGCCAGATTTCACTTCAGTTTGGAAAAATACATAGAGTGGCCAAATAATCCTGGTGTGGTGAACACCGCATGGCTCTGAATTAATGGAAGTTGATCCTTCATGAGCTGTTAGCTTAGCTCGGATCAGTGGCTTTCATGTGAATTTACCAGGGGTTAGTGGGGTGGGAAAGAGTGAGGACAGATGGGGCCACCTCCAGCCTGCAAAGTGGGCCGAGACTCTCCTGTCAAGTGCGAGCATATGCCATTGTTCCATGTAATTCTAGGAGCTCTCACCAAATAGAGTTATGCCAGGAGAATCTGGTCTGATGAACAAGCAGACAAATTGCACCGTAGCTTTTCTTTGGTGACTAGTTATAGGGACATTAGGCCTCCAGTCTTCAAACAGTGGATGGGATTTACTTTCATGCCATGTGGTTGAGGGGAGGACCCTTCGCTCTTATTTTGCTGGCAGGCAGATCTTGATCCCACCCACCCATTTAACTCTTCCATTTTTCCCCAGGAAGGCTAGCCTTGCTAAAAATTCCCATCACTGGTTTGGTGTGAAGTTGGATACTGAGAGAGCCTTCCATGGAGAAAGAAATGGAGAGAAGGCCCGTAGACCAGATGAAATCCAATTTTTTGAGCTGCTTGGAATGTCTTCTTATTACACATGATACTATTCCTGTCAAAGGGGGAAAGTATATCATAAATCCACACAAAGCTGACTTGTGTCTATTACATACCCTTCTAACACCATGTCAAGAAATTGCCTCAAGGTTGGATAAGTTCCAGAAATACATCTTCTGGAAAAGAACATAAACACTTCTTATTTTAAATTTCCTTTTAATAGATGAAAACTTTAAAGGCATTTAAGGGAAACATAGCTACTTTAATTTGTACTGTCTTTTGCGTCTGTCAGTTTAAATTAAGCCCATGATATCTAACCACAATTTCCTATATTTAATAATACATAAAGCAAAATAATTAAAAGGTATGTACACATGCTGAGAGAAACACTGTTGGGTAAAATACTGACTTTAATCCCTGCCTCTGTTGATGAAATGTGTTGAAAGCAGGCAACTAAAAACAAATAAACACAAAAGACATTGGTAAGGACCGTTCTTCACTTTGGCTCTCTCTTCTGAGCCCCAGATGTCCACATCCAACTGTTGACAGGACATTTCCACTTGTAAGTCCTTAAAGCAGACTTTATAAACAACATTCAAAACCAAACTGGTCACCAAACCTACTGCGTACCTCATTTGATGAATGAGAACACCATGAACCACATAACCTGGGAATCATCCCTGACTTCTCTCTTGCCTTCAACACACCAGCCACACGGCCACACACACGCACACACATATACACATACCTATCTAATCAAGCTGCGCGTCTACAGCTATCACCTCACCCAAACCTTGTCAGCCACAGTGATTGCATCCTAACTGCTCTCTCTGCCTTCAGTTTTGCCCCTTGGCAATTCATTCTCCACACAAATCCAGAGTGATCATTTTAAAACAGAGATTTGATCATGCCATTCTTATTTTAAAATGTCAGTAGCTTCGCTTAGAAAATATTTGGAGTAAATCTTAAATTCTTTCCTGTTATTTACAAGTCCTGTATTTCTGGTACCAAGCTTCATTGCTTCCATCTCCTTGCCTTCTATGAGCTAGTCTTAGCATATTAGATGCACCTCTACCATATATATATATATATATATATATATGTTGGGAGTACCTGTCTCCTTCTCTCTATTCCTCACCAGACTATGATGGATACAGTGCAGGATAATATGCATCATGCTCATTTCAAATCCGCAGAAGCTGGCACATAGCAAATACTGCATAAATACAGAAGAAAGAAACATGGGAAGGAAGGAAGTATATATAGCTATGAATGTGTCTTCATTAGTCCTTAGGAGACGGTGTTCTGCCTGTGAACTTGGTCAGAGATTCCTTTGACACTAACGTAACCACACTCCTTTGAGATGTTCTGCAGTTACAGAACTGAAGAGAGACTTACCCTGATCCATCCAAACCCCACTCTCATCCCCCTAGGTCCAGAGGCTTACATTGATAAGATGATTACCGCATACTAAATTATAAATTCTTTGAAGTCGAGATCCATATATAATTCATCTTTGCATTCCCATGACACCTACTACAATATTTTCCACAAGCAAGGTATTTAAAACATTCTTGTTGAATGAATTAATGAAAGAACGAGAAGCCAGAATCAGGAGACCTACAAATGCATCCTCAAAAGGTCATGGCTCCGGCTTCGCTCACATAGTGTTGCCAGTGAATTGGATTGCCCACAAAGCCAGCACCTGTGCTGGTCACCTCAGCTCTCACCATACTGGCACTGGTGTGGTCCCAGTTACTGGCAGTCACAGGGTAGGTAGCAAACTTTCTGGGCAATAAAGAAAGTCAGGTCAGTATATATCAGAAGCCTTGACCTCTAAATTCTCAAATGATTCCTCTCTTGTGCTGAACAAGCAAAACACACAAAATACTCTTTCACTCTCTCTTTTAGGAGAGTTTCTGGGGTGACTGAGATGGTGGGTGAAAATAGATTTGGGGGCACATTGTGGAAGGCAGCTAGAGTCTATATGTTTAACTTCGCACTGCTGAACATTTTATTTTAAGCCAGTGTATAATTAGAGAGCCTGCCATGAAAATGAGCGGTTTTGTTTATTTATTATGTAAGTATGTCTTTTATTAAAACGACTTTGTGAGAATCTAATTGCCACTCCAGTAATATAGCATAGCAGTGCCTTACATAAATACATGATTATTATGTACAGTCACTTATCTGTGAACGAGCTCTGCTACTACTCTCCTTAATTAAGGATACAAAAGGGCTCCTTCATCTTTGCATATTCCCTTGCTAGGACATTGATACTCATTATTTCCTAAGTCCAAACACTGAAACTGTGTCAAGAATGCATCCATCACTAGATGGGTACTTACAGTCAGCGGAATTTTCAACCCCGTCAGCAGTTTTAGCAATTTGCAATTTCTGTATGTCTGACATGTGTTTTTATTGGTGAAGATCACTTTCAAATACCAAGATCATGAGAATGATTCTTTCGGTAGTCTCTGCTGCAGCCTAATGTAATGACAGTAATTAACAGCCTGTGATTAGCAGCCACTCCAGAAAGTGTTTGAATGTTAATTTGCTTCAACTAATATGCAGCACTTCTGTGTAATGAGATCTAAGCTATAGGTTCATGGGGAAAGCAAATTATTTTCCAGCATTTAATCATACAAATGATTTTTAGTTAATCACTTGAACAGTAAACCTCAACGTTCTAATAAGTGACATTTGTTTTTCTGTCATTCAGTTTATTATGGTATAGGCCAAGGTAAAGATGCTCTTTTTCTTAATGGTCAAATTCCCATTTGCCAGTAACATCACTCCTAAATAAGGGCTCACCATGTAGAGGAATGAAGCTGGGTTTGTGGGTGAGTACAAGATGGAAAGAGAACCTGTATCACCCCAAATTTGCCTTTCTGACTTTAAGGACACTGCTTGGTGCCATCTTTACCTCAGTTTACACATCTGTAGAATGGAATGAATGACCTTTGGCTCATTAACACAAATATCTTGACACCAAACATCCACCAAGAAATTGAGAACAGGGTGTTGCTCATTAACCAAGTATTAATTAGTTGAATCCCTACACAGTTATAAGGTTGAGTAGGAAAACATAAGTCACCGAAACATGAATGTATTCACTGAAGAACTGACTTCTTTGAAAAATATGTGCCCTTTCAACATTAGCCTAGAACTGCTCAAACTTTGAAGAAAAGCCATTCACAAATGACAGTTTGGCAAAGTTAGACCAGCTAAGACAACAGCAGACATTTCAAAAGACAATGATGTAAGTATCCAAGGATAAAATGAGGACACTGGGAAGTTGGATGAAACCCTGGACTATTTTTTTTGTAAACTAAACAACTTTGCATTACACTGAAAATGTCAAAATGCCATAAAGGACACTGAGTCATGTTTTCACAGTAAGATCAGAAAAATTATACCAAACCCCCCCCCCAAAAAAAAACTAGCTATTGATTGATTGGTCCTCTGTTTTTAGAAGTGGCACATAGTTGCAAGCATGAAGTGGTCAAACTTAAGAGAAAACTATTTTTTATAACTTTTGTTTTATTTTTAAGCTAGAGTTTCCCGTGTGTGTTACTTGCTCAGTAGTGTTCGACTCTTTGCAATCCCAGGAACTGTAGCCTTCCAGGCTCTTCTGTCCATGGATTTCTCCAGGCAAGAGTACTGGAGTGGATTGTCATTCCCATCTTCAGAGGATCTTCTCAACCCAGGGATGAAACCTGGGTCCCCTACATTGCTGGCAGATTCTTTACTATCTGAGCTACCAGGGAAGCCCCGGAGATTCTCATATTTGATAAAATATTGTGTAATTTGATTCCTCATTTTATGTAAATGTATTTCAAGTGCTCTTTTTCTATTAACAGTTATCCTTAAATACCAAGAGCTCCCTGTATTTTTTTAAATTCAGTTTCAGGGATTATCATTATTAATAAGAGTATTTCTTTTATAAGCTCCTAAGAACCTAAATAAAATGAGATCCCTTGACTATATAGGTATAGGTCCTATAACATCACATGGAAATGGCAGTAAAAACGAATAGTAAGCATCTATATAGGAGTGAATGTCTGCCTGCCAATGAGGTATGATGTCAGGGCATTTGGATAGCTTTTTTTGTTCACCTCTCCAGGGGATATCCCAACCACATACTTGACTGTTCATCCCTTGACTTACCAAAACAGAGGTTTAGTCCCTAAGGAAATTGGAATTAATGTCATATCAGTCATGACATAAATGGATTTATTGGATCCTTTCCTAGAATAAGTTTCATGACTTTATAACCTAAAATACACTGAGTGCTTTGGGAAAGAAAATGGGTTTATGATGAGAGAAAAGAGAACATAAAAAGGAGCCTTAAGACAAAAATTCCACTTTACAATTTTGCCAAGAAATATCCATGAGCTAGATGGCATTTGGGGAGGAAACACCAGTAAATCCTGACATTTCCCAAACATCTCTCCAGTCACTTGCCATTGTGCTTGAAGGTGCCATTTAAGAGTCATCTCATTCTTTGACTCAGTAATTCCACTTTTATGAAATTATATTAAGGAATAATCATGGGTATCACAAAGATTTAGCTCTTCATGACAACTTAGTTTATAATAACAAAACACTGAATGAAACTTGAATGCTCAAGAACTATAGTTTATACAGTGGAACACACTCTGTATAGCCACTAACATTTTGTAGAGGAATGTTTAATATGTGAAAATATGCCTGTGGTATTTTGTTAATGGAAAACATCCATTTATGGTACAGTAACTTCCTGTGGTCCCATCTTATGGAGAAGAAGAAATAGACATATTGTGAAAGAGAAAAATAGACATCACTGAATGATTAACAGGATGAAACTAACACATCTCACAAAAGCCAAATCTGAACTGTTTGTAAACCAAGAGAATGAGGAAGGAACACTGGGTCCTCTCTTTAGAGCCACAGAGGTGGGCAATGTGGCTCTCCTGATCCTATCAATCAATTCTGAGACTAAATATTTGCTTCACAAAATAATGGTGCATCTGCTTTCCAAAAGGTACATGCCCGAGTGCATACTACCTCTGCAAAAGAGAGTTCTTTTGGCAGTGCTATAGTAGGTAACTTAGTGCTCAAAAATTTTTCTGGAATCTTATATCATTTCATTTATCCATTGATTAATCCACTGAAGTGTTATTAAACACGAATGTATATCAGATGCTCTACTAGGCCTCCCCATATTCACCTACCTTTCCCCATCTCCACTGGTGCCTCTTTCTCTCTCTCTTTTTCTCTTTCTCTTCCTCCTTCCCTCCCTCCTTGCTTCCTTCCTTTCTTTCTTCTTTCTTCTCTCTCTCTCTCTCTCTGCCTGCCTTCCTTCCTTTTCTTTATTTTTGGATCATTTACCTGGAAGAACTTATGGCAGCAGGTAGCAGTGTTTAAGATATTCTTGTGGCAAGGGAAAGTGAAATGGTATGGATTCCAATGGAATTACAATATATTAGAATTGATCTTTAACTTAACGTTGCCTGTAAGTAAACTAAAAAGTCTTCTCATCACTGTGTATAGAGAAATTTTTATAATTATTTATGACACCAACAAAAGAAGATTCCAAGGTCTAATGCTAGGAGTATACTTATATATTCCAGACCATAGCAAAAGAGAAAGTCAGTATAAGAAATTAATGGGATAAATTTGAAAAGACTTTAAGCCAAGAAGGGAAAAACAGACTCATCCTTAAAGACACTTTGTTATCCAGCAGTACCACATTGCTGACCGTCCCAATTTCTGCCTCATTTGAAATTGGCCAGAATTTCCATCCAGATGGATGGAATTGCTTGCTAACAGCTCCTGTGGTCATTCTTTTCCATTGCTCAGTATATAGTTGATCTTGCTGCTTAATTGTATGTTTTAATCAAAGCATCTGTTTTCTAAATTGTCTCTTACTTTAAGAAGAAACAATCTATTTTTTCAAACATTGATGAACTACCAAATTACTCTCAAAGTTAAGTAGCAAAATAACTTATCAGATATGTATTAGATCTAATTATCCAGTCCAGCAAAGCTACCATCTCCAAATGAATGTCACTAGAGCTCTCTTTAAATAAGAGTTGCCTTTTTAACTTCCAGACAGCTATCTGGTTCTTCTTCCTGCTTCTCACAGTGTTTTACAGACCTGCAGTTTCCTCCACTTGTAGCAGCGCTGACACCATCATGAGAATCACTAGTGATATTCTGTAAATGCCAGCCAAAATCTATCTGCAAGAACATCTGCTCAACAGTGCAAAACTGATGTAATTACCAACCATCATCTTTTCTCCTCCTGCTGGGGTAACTGCTCTAAAGCATGACTTTTTGCCCTAAGCTAACAAGATCCAGAAACTCCCTGTTATGTACAAAACCTGCCGCTAAAAACCCATGTAGCTTCAGCACAAATTATAACCCAGTCTCTCAATTACAAGAGACAGCAACACCCTTGTGCCACAGGGTCTCGGAGAATCTTGCTCAATACCCTGTGTGAGTCCAAGACCTCGCTCTCCGCCTCCTACCTGTTTTTGTCTAATACAAACAGTCTTATAAAGGCTGTGATAGGGGAAGAGAGGATACATCTACAGTTCCAGTAACATTGTTTTAAAAGTACAACTACTGATAAGAAAACTTAAATGTCAAATAGCTGAATTGGAATTTAGACAAAAAGAATTTTTAAAAAATCTTTATTGAGCATCTACTATTTTCAAAGTTCTGTCTGGAATACTTTGTATATCATTTAATTGAGGTTTTAAAAATTCTAGTAATCAAGACATTCCCAGTTTGAATCCATCAAGTATAAGAAGCACTTAAGTTTAGCTCTGCCTCCTGCAGGTATAGAGAAGTTTAACCAATGTTGATGAAAAAGAATACATTCTAAACATTTATTTCCAATTGTCTTAAGAGAATGAAGGTGAAGAGACCATGTAGTTCAGAGTATGACTCCAACAAACTACAGAGTATCCAAGAGGTTTCTTCATTTCTGTTTCAGTTTCCACATTTACAAAATCAGGGAGTTGAATTAGATGACTTCTGAGGTCATTAAGCAGTCCTGGAACATCATGATTCATTGATTCCATAAATCAAATTTCATTTCTAAATTTTTCTGAACTACACACTCATTCTTCTCATTTTTGATTCCTCTTAAATTTGTGGTGAAGCTGAGAACAAACTAGACTGCTATCAGAAGGACTAGGAATTAATAGTCTAACAAATTATTTTGTTGGATTATATAGTGTTATATGATATTATTGTCTGTTAAGAAAAGATTGGTCATGTGAACTTCCAAAATCGGGCTAAACTGAGATAGGAAATTACACTTATTCCCCAGTGGAATTGTGACCACTGTACACACAAAATGTTTATAGATGAAGAACAAAACCCCAAGAATACATCCTCTGATCATCTTAGAGTAAATTTTATTTCTACTTTGCTAAATGAAAATAATGTTAAACATATATGTGCATTAGGAATATAAGCTATCAATAGAAGGAATGTTGTCTTTTCACACTCCACCTTAGATGTATGAGACCACTTTTCAGCTCTTAACCCAAGCAACAACAGCTTAGTCTCTCGGTCATGTCCAGCCTTTGCAACCGCATGAACCATAGCCCACCAGGCTCCTCTGTCCATGGGATTCTCCAGGCAAGAATACTGGAGTGGATTGCCATGCCCTCCTCCAGGGGATCTTCCCAACTCAGGGATCGAACCAGGTCTCCCAAGAAAGCCTAAAAAAAAAAAAAAAAAAAAGAATCAATGAATAATTTATGAAATGTTTGCCAAGTTTACCCTTTGAGACCCATCACTGTGTCAGGCACTTGACTGACAAGCAAGACATCTCAAAGTGATGCAAATAGTGGATCCATTAACACACAAATAAAGCCTACTATGAAAATACAGAGTGAAGCAAACTAAATGTCCACAGAGAGGAAGGAGACACAGAAGGGTCAAGGGCAGACCCTGCACCTCAGCAACCAAATCTTCTGAAGGTGCTAGGGAGAGGAGCAAAGGCCATATATATAGATGACGTTTATGGTATTTCCACCCTAATGCATGGATAGTCGGAATCCCTAAATACATCAGGCACGATAGATCTACCACATTTGCAAATGTTCTCTAACACATGAAGTGAGGTGTGTGGATTGTTTAGTAAATTCCACCTTTCTGTTATATGACTACTTTTAGTTCACTGGCCTCCGTGGAGTTGCACTTTCCTAAAATAATAATAAGCTGATTTTAATTATTTATTTTTTATAACTATGTTAAATTCTAACATTTCCAATCACAGAAAGTCTCTATACAGGAAACTTAAAATCATCCCCTATAGTAATGATTCTAAATGATTATCAACCAGAAAAGAGAAAACATATACCTGTAAGAAATATACTTTCCCAGGGTTCAAAGGAAAAGTTAGGTGAAAAATCAACAGCTGAGAACTATGGAGTTTCTTCAGAGCCTTGTCCCTTCACTAAGTCCTAGTTATAACATTACCTGATATACCCTATTATACATTTAAAGCCTGAAGTGACCTTGACCCCAAGAGCAAAGGGGTCAAGGGCCTAAATATCATCCTCCCAAACAGAATGGATACTTCAAGGACCCTCTTCTCCAGAATTCCCTTCTCCCTTTAACTGGACACCAGGACACTTCACAGTGTTTTATTAAGGTATTTATTCTGTTGCAGGCCAAGGAGTAGGAGACCGTGAACATCTTCTCTAACTCTTGTGACGATAAAGAAATCTCAAATACCCACTCTGTGCCAGGCAGTATGCCAGGTATCTCTTGAGTGCCTGGTAGAGCCTGAGGTTCCTTCTCACAGCAATCACTGATCTAGAACAAAGATGGCAACATAGTTGACTCCATGCCAAATTCTATCAACTAGTAGTAGCTTCTGGGAACCAGTATTAAGAAGGATTCTGAGATCATAACAGAACTCAGTAGGGTAAGTGTTAGAATCCGCTAATGGTGTCTGCTCTGGCCTCAAGAAGAGACAGTTGCAGTCCACTTGCCTCACCTCTGCCTTCCCTAAGCTAGAGTAAGTTCACACACAGCTGCATGCAAAGCTAAGTCCTGAGAATGAATGGTTTGTAGACAGAAAAATACTAAATGCATGTGGCTAGATTTAAGGATTCATATCAAACAGTGCTTCTCACAGTAAAGACAGTGGACCATCTGCTGCACAACCCTAGGAGGTGGGGCCAGAAAGCTGCATTTTTAAAAGGCTCCCCAGATTATTTTTATGAGTATTTAGAAAGAGCATAAATTTCCTTCAGAATTTTGTATAGAAATATTGCTTGGCTTAAAGGTATGTCGTCTTCCAGGCCCAAGAGTTTGTCTTGAGGTCAGCATTTTCACTTTCATAAGTATTATTTTCTTACCTCTTTTTAGGTAAATCAGCAAATGCTCAATACATGCGGATCTGGACCCTCCTCCTAACTCTAACCCTTCCCCTTTGAGTGCACCCTCTCACCTGGAGTGTCTTATGCACAAAGCAGGTTTTTCTTCCACAGGTCAACCACGTGTAGCTTCAGCCAAAAATCAATAAGTTGGTTCCTAGCTTGTAACAAGTCTCTTAAGAATTTATTTAGCATAAAGTCATGTAGTATACTCAGAATGAGAGCACAGGGAACTGAATGTCTTTGACAGATATTTCTACCATGTACCAAACCACATTACTCTACCCTAGACTCTAATAATAATGTATCAGACTAAGCATATATAATAACCTTGCAGAATCAGGACATCTGGGACAGAATTCACTGACCATCTTTTGTATGAAGTGCCTCTTTTCCAAGTTACCAATATGTCGTGTGTTTGTCTCATGTTATACTGTGAGTGAATCTTATTTTATCTTTATTCAATTTTAGATTTGAGTGTTTGGGAGTAATACTCCAATCTTACCAGTAATGTATTTGCAAGTCTCCTAATAAGGTAGGTTGCTCCAGGATGATTTCTAAAAACTGCTAAACATAGTTTATGTGACTTTTTCATTCTAGTTATCATGATTCTTCATGATCTTACTTCCTAATTCTGGAAGTGCATCTTATTTGGGGTACAAATAAGATAATTAGAAATAATACCTAGTAATTAATTTTAAAAAGGATGAAATACTTACAGTTAATTTACCAAAGGCAATAAAGGAGTTATTTTAGAAAAGTGGCATAGTAAAAATCATGTTTGAACTTGAGATTGGGGTAAATACAGAGCTCTAGGGACCAGAAGCAGTTACCACTGACCAATCACCATTAAAGTCATTTCTAGACAGGATAATCATGATGGGGAAAGTGAACAGGAAGGGCTGAATTAAAGAAATGAACTCTCAATAGGAGTTAGAGATGGGTTAATTGAAATTAGGAGCTAAAGGAAACAGAGTTGAAAATGACTCAAAATTCACTCTCAGAGAACAGCAGCTCTTGATGTCAGGAGAGAATTTGGGAAGCAGAGGTCTTCTATACACTTCAGAAGACACTTTTTCAATAAGTAACCTTTTGTTGAATTTTCCACATTTTGTTTTTACTAAGGAATTAAAATTGAATATAACATTTCTGTAAAGGTCTGTCAGTATGGAAAGGAGGGGAGGAAGCTAAAAGGAGAGGAAGAAGGAAAAGGAGGAGGAAGGGTCAAAAATGCAGAATAGTTCCCTCCCCCTCCCCCTTCCTATCATTGACAAGCTACATATAATAACTAGGAGGAAATCATGGCCTGACTAAACACACAAGTGAAAGTGAAACTCACTCAGCTGTGTCTGACTCTTTGTGACCCCATGGACTATATTGTACATAGGATTCTCCAGGCCAGGATACTGTAGCCATTCCCTTCTCCAGAGGATCTTCCCAACCCAGGGATAGAACCTAGGTCTCCCAGATTGCAGGTGGATTCTTTACCAGCTAAGCCTCAAGGGAAGCAACTATGCACGTTTACTCTGTAATTTATCCTGTCCTCCAGCTTCAGTCCATCAACTCTGTTTACCCTATTGTTGATGTCATCCTTTGGGGCAGCAACAACTTGGATTTATGCTTCAGCAGGATGTCAAAAAAAGAACAAAGCTGGGGTCTATTGGAGAGATAATGCAATAAAATAGTTTTCTAGAAGGAGAATTCTAACCCCCAAAGCTTCGTATAGATAATAACAATAGGGTCTGCTTAGCATTTGGGCTAATTTAGCTCACTCCGATTCCTAGAGCCGGCTCCTCCTATGAGGCTGTGCTGTGCCAGCATTCATTAGATAAAATATGCTGGCTAACGTCTTTGCAGTGCCTGGAAGACCTACTTAAGGGCTTCAGATTGAACATGCATGAAAGAAGACTTTCCAAGAGGAAATGTTTCTTCCTGGAACTCTTAGTGGTTTGACCTAAAAGCTTTATGAAAAGGCAGCATCATTGCCTTACATTCTTCCTCACTGTCCATTGTCCTAGTTTCAGAGAGTCATTTTTACAACTCAAACTTCTCTGAGTAGAGTGAGCTGCATGAAGGAGGCCACATGTTTATCACCATGTTGAGGATTCTGCACTGCAGAGGCTGAGGTGGTGCAGGGTAAGAAAGGAGCTCAAAAGATGCTTGGCAAGAACCAAAGAACATCACGTTGGAAGACACTTTTCTGCTGAGACACCTGTTATATTGCTCAGTAGTGTCTGACTCTTTGCAACCCCATGGACTGTAGCCTACCAGGATCCTCGGTCTATGGGATATTCCAGGCAAGAGTACTGGAGTGCATTACCATGTCCTTCTCCAGGGGATCCTCCCGACCCAGGAATCGAATCCGGGTTTTCCGTATTGTAGGCAGACGCTTTACTGTCTGAGACACCTGACCCTTTATTAATAGTGACAGACTCTTTATCTCATAATCTTTTTCTTTCTCAACTTCAGTTTGTGCATTGGCATTCAATTGCTTTTTTTTTTTTTTTTTTTTTAACGAGCATAAGTGTCTTCCTGACAGAAGGCATGATTGCGTGGGACACACTGTTCAGGGTTTTCCAGTAACAGCAAAAGAAACTTTCATCAATTCTAGATCACCACTACCTAATCCATGTACCAGCTGCCAAGTGACCTACATATGCAGAGTAATTCAAAGAAATTGGGTGGTGCTGACAAAATCGCCTCCAAATGATATAATAGTTCCTCACATGTTTTCCACAGTACACTAAGTTTTTCCTCTAAAAAAAAGAAAAAAACAGTATCTAATTCTCCTGCAGTTCTCTACCACCTGACTATTTATAAGCCAGAGGGGTTTGGTTAACAGTGAAAACAAAGAATATGAGATATCTCAGAGACAGAAATTAAATGACACTATCCATTTGGCAGAAGGGCTTCAAGCCAAAAACTTTGGATTTCCAAAACTCTTGGGCAGGGCCACCTCTATTGTAAGCTTTTGCAGCAAATTTCATTAATCTGACAGAGTTAAACATTTGATTCTTTGAACTCTTTGTTTTTCTTCAACACTCACTGAGTCAACTTCTAATCACAATTTGATTGCCTAGAGGGAAAAATGGAGTTTATCTCTGGACTGAGAATAGGTTCATTCCATGGACAGATACATTTTCACTATTGATAAAACTAGTAAACTGTAAGTTATTGTTTTATACATCAGTCTCATGACCTTGGTTACCATGAAATCAATCCTGAGAGATGAATTCACTCTTGGTGAGCCAATAAAAATCCAATTTTAAGCTTGTAAAACTGAGAAGCCATCCCTGGGATGGGTAAATCCACCAAGGTAATAAGTGCCATTCCATGCTGTGTAAACAAACAAGCCAGCAATTTCCTATGCAGATGCATACTCTGTGTGTATCATCTGTAGAGCTGCTAGGCCCTTTGCGCCTTTAAGTCGCTTCTAAAACTCAGTTACCCATACAGGAACTTCGTACATTTGATATTCACATCTTTGCTGAATAAAATCTTTCCTGAAAGTACAGATCAATTACAGATAGGCATTCCTCAGCTATTATTGATTCAGCTTGGTTGTGCTAAGCATGTTTCAGAACCCCAGACCAGTGACAGCAGTGTCCCAGTCTGCATTTGATCTGTGGCTCTCACAAATGAATGACTTCTGCCATATCTCCTCTTCTAGTGAGCCACCATCAAATTTCTGATGCCACTGCTTCAGTTCATTGACTAGGACAGGGTTGTCCATTTTTCAAAATAAATAATGTTGTGTATTTCTCAATACTGTGTATTTTTTGTCATGATGGAGAAAAAAGCCTGTAAAATTACTCCTAAGTGCTGCTACTGACACATGATCAACGATTTGACCAATGACCCAACAGATTACATCTTGTGTGAAAACAGTACCTCTGACTCTCTCAAGATCACGCATGAAGCTGAAAGAATCCTCTCTACTAGAAAAAATATTAGTCAGGATACTCTGAGCCAGCCATAGTCAATTTTGTCTGCTTCTGATAAGCATCATTTTCCTTCAAGGAGCTCAGGACAACAATACACTTTTAATTTCCTGTCTTTTCATTTTTGAATCCCCCAGCCCTAGCAATGCCTGGCATTTAACAGGCATTTCACTCAATAAATACTTGTTGATTAAACTCACTGAATGATAAATCATTTTGAATTTATTTTTCTGTCTCCAATTTTATTTTTCTCCCCTATATTCATAATTCCTTTTCCCTCTCTATCTTTAAAATGTTACCTTCATATCATATTTTTATGCTTTTCTCTTTCTCAAGAATATAATATAGAAACAGTAAGAACTGGAAATGCATAAACCACCAAAACAATAAAAAGAATGAAAAGATCCCTTAGAGCCGTGAAGGATCCGTCTAAGATTCTAAATAGTATGTGAGGACGTTGGTTACAAGGCATTTTCTTTCTCATTCTAAAATATAGTAATATAAATAATTATGAATTTCTACAGTGCTATATGGTTCGTAAACACTCTAATAAATATTCTCTAATCTGGTGCTTTTAAGAACTGTATAGTTGTATTCATAGATACTGAACTTGGTTGTTGTAACAATTCTGATGTTCTACAGCCTCTTGTTTTATTCTTTAATCTATTTTGTCTGTAATTCCATGATCTCCACTTCAAATAACAAATCACAATTTCATCACTGCTTCTTCAGATACTACCGTCTTTCATTTCTTGGCTTTGAGGCCTCCATTTCTATAACCCTCTGTAATTGCAATTGTGTGATTGGTTTGTATTTATAGAATAAAGAACAAATGACTTAATAAGGAATAGAAATAGAGCTCATCATGGTTTCATGTTATGAATAAATTTCAGAAGGTATATATGTCAATGTTTCGTTACACTTAGATATTCGCTTAAAATTACACTTTTCCCAACCCAACACTATACTAAACTATAGCTTTGCTGTATCCAGAGGTTATAAAACTCGGGGAAAATCCCAGTATTCTTAAACTTTATTTATTCTTATTGCTGCTCTGAGTGACTTTGTAAACTCATGTATACGAAAAGCATCAACTCCAAAGTCATTGTCTCTTGAGGGGAACCAGAAAGGTTCTTGACATGGAGTCCAGGGTTCTAGGATAAGTGGATCAAGCCCAGTGTTATTGTTATTTTTTTTTTTTTTTTGCTAACGAGCATAAGTGTCTTCCTGACAGAAGGCATGATTGCGTGGGACACACTGTTCAGGGTTTTCCAGTAACAGCAAAAGAAACTTTCATCAATTCTAGATCACCACTACCTAATCCATGTACCAGCTGCCAAGTGACCTACATATGCAGAGTAATTCAAAGAAATTGGGTGGTGCTGACAAAATCGCCTCCAAATGATATAATAGTTCCTCACATGTTTTCCACAGTACACTAAGTTTTTCCTCTAAAAAAAAGAAAAAAACAGTATCTAATTCTCCTGCAGTTCTCTACCACCTGACTATTTATAAGCCAGAGGGGTTTGGTTAACAGTGAAAACAAAGAATATGAGATATCTCAGAGACAGAAATTAAATGACACTATCCATTTGGCAGAAGGGCTTCAAGCCAAAAACTTTGGATTTCCAAAACTCTTGGGCAGGGCCACCTCTATTGTAAGCTTTTGCAGCAAATTTCATTAATCTGACAGAGTTAAACATTTGATTCTTTGAACTCTTTGTTTTTCTTCAACACTCACTGAGTCAACTTCTAATCACAATTTGATTGCCTAGAGGGAAAAATGGAGTTTATCTCTGGACTGAGAATAGGTTCATTCCATGGACAGATACATTTTCACTATTGATAAAACTAGTAAACTGTAAGTTATTGTTTTATACATCAGTCTCATGACCTTGGTTACCATGAAATCAATCCTGAGAGATGAATTCACTCTTGGTGAGCCAATAAAAATCCAATTTTAAGCTTGTAAAACTGAGAAGCCATCCCTGGGATGGGTAAATCCACCAAGGTAATAAGTGCCATTCCATGCTGTGTAAACAAACAAGCCAGCAATTTCCTATGCAGATGCATACTCTGTGTGTATCATCTGTAGAGCTGCTAGGCCCTTTGCGCCTTTAAGTCGCTTCTAAAACTCAGTTACCCATACAGGAACTTCGTACATTTGATATTCACATCTTTGCTGAATAAAATCTTTCCTGAAAGTACAGATCAATTACAGATAGGCATTCCTCAGCTATTATTGATTCAGCTTGGTTGTGCTAAGCATGTTTCAGAACCCCAGACCAGTGACAGCAGTGTCCCAGTCTGCATTTGATCTGTGGCTCTCACAAATGAATGACTTCTGCCATATCTCCTCTTCTAGTGAGCCACCATCAAATTTCTGATGCCACTGCTTCAGTTCATTGACTAGGACAGGGTTGTCCATTTTTCAAAATAAATAATGTTGTGTATTTCTCAATACTGTGTATTTTTTGTCATGATGGAGAAAAAAGCCTGTAAAATTACTCCTAAGTGCTGCTACTGACACATGATCAACGATTTGACCAATGACCCAACAGATCACATCTTGTGTGAAAACAGTACCTCTGACTCTCTCAAGATCACGCATGAAGCTGAAAGAATCCTCTCTACTAGAAAAAATATTAGTCAGGATACTCTGAGCCAGCCATAGTCAATTTTGTCTGCTTCTGATAAGCATCATTTTCCTTCAAGGAGCTCAGGACAACAATACACTTTTAATTTCCTGTCTTTTCATTTTTGAATCCCCCAGCCCTAGCAATGCCTGGCATTTAACAGGCATTTCACTCAATAAATACTTGTTGATTAAACTCACTGAATGATAAATCATTTTGAATTTATTTTTCTGTCTCCAATTTTATTTTTCTCCCCTATATTCATAATTCCTTTTCCCTCTCTATCTTTAAAATGTTACCTTCATATCATATTTTTATGTTTTTCTCTTTCTCAAGAATATAATATAGAAACAGTAAGAACTGGAAATGCATAAACCACCAAAACAATAAAAAGAATGAAAAGATCCCTTAGAGCCGTGAAGGATCCGTCTAAGATTCTAAATGGTATGTGAGGACGTTGGTTACAAGGCATTTTCTTTCTCATTCTAAAATATAGTAATATAAATAATTATGAATTTCTACAGTGCTATATGGTTCGTAAACACTCTAATAAATATTCTCTAATCTGGTGCTTTTAAGAACTGTATAGTTGTATTCATAGATACTGAACTTGGTTGTTGTAACAATTCTGATGTTCTACAGCCTCTTGTTTTATTCTTTAATCTATTTTGTCTGTCATTCCATGATCTCCACTTCAAATAACAAATCACAATTTCATCACTGCTTCTTCAGATACTACCGTCTTTCATTTCTTGGCTTTGAGGCCTCCATTTCTATAACCCTCTATAATTGCAATTGTGTGATTGGTTTGTATTTATAGAATAAAGAACAAATGACTTAATAAGGAATAGAAATAGAGCTCATCATGGTTTCATGTTATGAATAAATTTCAGAAGGTATATATGTCAATGTTTCGTTACACTTAGATATTCGCTTAAAATTACACTTTTCCCAACCCAACACTATACTAAACTATAGCTTTGCTGTATCCAGAGGTTATAAAACTCGGGGAAAATCCCAGTATTCTTAAACTTTATTTATTCTTATTGCTGCTCTGAGTGACTTTGTAAACTCATGTATACGAAAAGCATCAACTCCAAAGTCATTGTCTCTTGAGGGGAACCAGAAAGGTTCTTGACATGGAGTCCAGGGTTCTAGGATAAGTGGATCAAGCCCAGTGTTATTGTTTTCTAAAATCATTTATATACATATCCTTGCGGGGGGGGGGTGGTGGTGCTGGGTCTTCATGGCTGCGCGTGGGCTTTCTCTGGTTGCAGAGAGCTGGGGCTGCTCTTTGTTGCAGTGCAGGCCTCTCATTGTCGTGGCTTCTGCTGTTACAAAGCATGGACTCTAAAGCACAGGCTTGGTGCCTATGGCACATGGGCTTAGTTGCCCTGTGGCATGTGGAATCTTTCCTGGAACAGGAATCAATCCTGTGTCCCCTGCAGTGGACCACCAGTAAAGTCCAAACCCAGTGTTATATTTGCAAACCAGTTGCATTAATATTCTTTACTTTCCCATCTAATTCCTCGGTTGAATAAAACTTCATTCACCATTGTGACCTGCACAACTTCTGTGTGGGATAATTTCTCATTGCATGTATCTCTATGTATCAGGCAACAAATTCTCTTCTCTGAGAACTAAAATTGGAATGTTGGAAGGTGAAACATTTCTACCATTGAAATGGGGTTAAGATTGCAAGGCAAGCTCATCAAAGGCCTTTCCCTCCTTCCAGGTTCTGCGGCTACACCCAGCACATGGAGTTGGGCAGCTGGGTTAGCATAGCACAGATGCCACCATGATGCTCACAGCTCTTCAGAAGGGCATATCTAGGTGCCACAGGATCCTCATCTGAGTGTTTTTTAAAGAGTGCTAGTTATTTATTTAGGTAACTATACTAATATTTCTTAGCTTTGCTTCATACCTGACAGAATCAGGAGTAAGAGAAAGTTTAACACCTAAATGCCTTCACGTGACTCTATATGCTGCTGCTCCACATCTGTAGATATGTTTATTTGCCCCTCTGAACTAAGNGTAACTATACTAATATTTCTTAGCTTTGCTTCATACCTGACAGAATCAGGAGTAAGAGAAAGTTTAACACCTAAATGCCTTCACGTGACTCTATATGCTGCTGCTCCACATCTGTGGATATGTTTATTTGCCCCTCTGAACTAAGGCCTCCTTCCTTCCTTCCAATTCTCTAATGCTGAGCTGCCTGTCCTGCTTTCTAAAGCTTTTACATCAAACTTAATAGATGAAGGGAAGAAGACGGACTTGTCACAGTTATCCTGGTGGCTCCTTGGCTATGTGGACAAGTTATCTGAAGGTCTCTGGCTCAGAGTCTCCATCTGTGACCATGTCCTTGACAAGGGCCATAACTGTTTATTTGCAAAGAAAAATATGCAAAGTTAAAATTCTGTTCTCTGTTCTTGGAAACGTGTGCTCTAGGGGGGAAAAAAGATGTTAAAATAGTTTGGTTTATTTTGTCCCACACTCAGAAACTAAAATATGTTGGTTTTAGAAATCCTATTAGATGACTACCTAACTAATTAGTAGAATAGTCCTTGCATTTGGTCATCAAATTGTCAATTCTCCTTCCTAAATGTCTCTCATCTAGTTGGAGCTTGCATTTTCTTTTAACCCGGCCTTCAGTAGATCCATATAACTGTTGTCCTTCACTGCAGTCTCCCATCAAAAGAATGTCTTTTCTAAGCCCCGGTTGTATCACTTCTTTGCTTGGAAACCTTTCATAGATTCTCAGACTATTAAATCCCAAATTGCTACAAGTGGCAAGTCAGTGTCTCAACAAATGTGGATGAGCTCCCAGTCTGTTCTGGTTTCCTGTCAACACTCTAAACTCTCCCCACACCAAATTGTTCCAACATCCTCCTCTCTAGGCTGTTGTATATGCTGCCTCCTCTGCCTAGAAAGTCCTCTCTCCTTCTCTGCCTGATCATCTCCTGCCTTCACTGAAGCACATTTTAATGTTTCTGAAGAAGGGGGACTCTTACAGAAGAAAACTGTTAGCTTCAAGGCAAGTAGTTTTGTTGCCTGAGTATATCTAAAAGTCAGGCTTGCTTAGGAAGTATCTGTTTTATCCTGATTATCATCTCAAATAAATCATTTGCATTGGTAGCACCACAAGTAGATGGACTTTATTTAAAGGTATATACTTAATTGTCCTGAAAATACCTTCAGAAACATTACATTGTGATGCAGCATTGAAAGAAAAAGTTATTGGAAACATAAAAGAATGCTTGTCATATGCTTGGAACTAGAACCAAAGACAATAGAATCTGCTGAATCTAGCAGATTACATTTTAGAATTACCAAAACTGAGAGAGACTGGTGTGATTGATTTGCGCATCCTGAGGGATTATCTCTCAAGCATCTGCATTTCAAGAAAAGCTATTTAACTTCTTTAGCTAAGGAGAAAAATGCCACACATTTAACCAAACAGGAAATGCAGGTGAAAATCTGGGTTTTCCCTAACCCGCAAAAGTTTTATTTTCAGTCTGAGAGACGCTAAAAAGATCAAGATCACAGGTGTCAGCTAAGGAAAGCCACATGTCACTGACTTGCTACATACACATAGCTGTTAATTACCCAAAGTGATTCAGCAGACTCTTTATCTCAGTATGGAGAAAGCTAAACTGTAGACTTGAGTATGATAACAAGAGACTACATAAATATATATACTACCAACAGGTTTTATTTTAATGTTTGTGTTTAATCTAATGTTCTTTCTTCTCTCTCCAAAGTTCTTATTTGGCCAATGGTGTAGTGTCCAGCTGATAACATCTTCAAGTCAAGGAAATCTATGTCTATGTCCTAGACATTCTCATACATCTGTCTTTTAATCGTTACAGCAGTTCTCTGACCTAGATACTGCATTTTATAGATAAGAAAACTGTGATTCAGGATGTTTAAGTCACCTGCCCAAAGGTATATAGCTAGGAGAATCACAAAGTGCTGGATCTTGATTCTCATTTGACAACTCCAATGCCAAGTTCTTGATCATTATGCTCTGTGTCTTGTCTTCCCACTCTTTCCTACACAAAAGTTTCAGTGACTGTTGTACATGCCTTAGCTGTGTTTTCTGGATGCTTAACTCTTTGTTGTTGTTGTTCAGTTGCTGAGTCCTGTTGGACTTTGCAACCCCATGGACTGCAGCACTCCAGACTTCCCTGTCCTTCACTGTCTCCCAGCGTTTGCTCAAACTCATGTCAGTTGAAGCAGTGATACCATCCCACCAACTCATCCCACCAACTCATCCCACCAACTCATCCTCTGTTGCCCGCTTCTCCTCTTACCCTCAATATTTCTCAGCATCAGGGTCTTTTCCAGTGAGTTGGCTCTTCCCATCAGATGGCCAAAGTATTGGAGCTTCAGCTTCAGCATCCATCCTTCCAGTGAGTATTCCGGATTGATTTTTTTAGAGTTGGCTGGTTTGATCTCCTTGCAATCCAAAGGACTCTCAAGATCTTCTGTAGCACCGCAGTTAGAAAGCATCAATTTTTTGGTGTGCAGTCTTCATGGACCAACTCTCACATCCGTACATGACTATTAGAAAAACTCTGGCTTTGATTTTATGGAGCTTTGTTGGCAAGGTGATATCTCTGCTTTTTAATACGCTGTCTAGGTTTATCGTGGCTTTTCTTCCAAGAAACAAGTATCTTTTAATTTCATGGTTATAGTCACCATCTACAGTGATTTTGGAGCCCAAGGAAATAAAATCTGTCACTGTTTCCACTTTTTCCCATCTCTTTGCCATGAAGTGATGGTACTGGATGCCACAATCTTAGTTTTTTGAATGTTGAGTTTTAAGCCAATTTTTCACTCTCCTCTTTCACCTTCATCAAGAGGCTCTTTAGTTCCTCTTTGCGTTATGCCATTAGAGTGATACATCTACATATCTGAGATTGTTGATATTCTCCTGGCAATCTTGATTGCAGGTTGTGAGTCCCCCAGCCCCACACTTGACATTATGTACTCTGTGTATAAATTAAATAAGCAGGGTGACAATGTACAGCTTTGATGTACTCCTTTCTCAATTTTGAGCCAGTCCATTGTTCCATGTCTGGTTCTAACTGTTGCTTCTTGACCCACATACAGATTTCTCAGGAGACAGATAAAGATGGACTGGTATTCCCATCTGTTTAAGAATTTTGCACAGCTTGTTGTGATCCACATAGTCAAAGGCTTTAGCATAGTCAATGAAACAGAAGCAGATGTTTTACTGGAATCCCTTGCTTTTTCTGTGATCCAGTGGGTGTTAACAGTTTGTCCTCTGGCTCCTCTGCCTTTTCTAAATCCAGCTTGTACATCTGGAAGTTCTCAGTTCATGTACTGCTAAAATTTAGCTTGAAGGATTTTGATCCTTATCGTGCTAGAATGTGAAATGAGCACAGTTGTACACTAGTTTGAACATTCTTTGCCTTTCTTTAAGATTAAAAGGAAATCTGACCTTTCCCAGTCCTGTGGCCACTGCTGAGTGTTCCAAATTTGCTGGCATATTGAGTGCAGCACTTTAACAGCATCATTTTTTAGGATTTTCAGTAGCTCGGCTGGAATTCCATCACCTCCACTAGCTTTGTTAGTAGTGNATTAAAAGGAAATCTGACCTTTCCCAGTCCTGTGGCCACTGCTGAGTGTTCCAAATTTGCTGGCATATTGAGTGCAGCACTTTAACAGCATCATTTTTTAGGATTTTCAGTAGCTCGGCTGGAATTCCATCACCTCCACTAGCTTTGTTAGTAGTGATGTGTCCTAAGGCCCACTTGACTTCACACTCCAGGATGTTTGGCCCTAGGTGAGTGACCACACCATCATGGTTATCCAGGTCATTCAGACATTTTTTTTGTGTAGTTCTACTTTGTATTTTTGCCACTTCTTAATCTCTTCTGCTTCTGTTAGGTACTTGCATTTCTGTTCTTTATTGTGCCCATCTTTGCGTGAAATGTTTCTTTGGTATCTCGAATTTTCTTGAAGAGAGCTCTAGTCCTTCCCATTCTATCGTTTTCCTCTGTTTGTTTGCATTGTTCATTTAAGAAGGCTTTCTTATCTCTCCTTGCTTTTCTTTGGAACTCAGCATATTCAGTTGCATATATCTTTCCCTTTCTCCTTTGTCCTTTGCTTCTTTTCTCAGCTATTTGTAAGGCCTCCTCTCACAGTCACTTTGCCTTTTTGCATTTATTTTTCTTTGGAATGGTTTTGGTCACTGTTGCCTGTACGATGTTAATAAACATCTGTCCATAGTTCTTCAGGCACTCTGTCTACCAGATCTAGTCCCTTGAATCTATTTGTCACCTCCACTGTATATTCATAAGGGGTTTGATTTAGGTCATGCTTGAATGGCCTTGACTGGCCTAGTGGTATTCCCTACTTTTTTCAATTTAAGTCTGAACTTTGCAATAAGAAGCTATGATCTGAGCCACAGTCAACTCCAGGTCTTATTTTTGATGACTGCATGGAACTTCTCCATCTTCAGCTGCAAAGAATATAATCAGTCTGATTTTCGTGTTAACCATCTGGTGATATCCATGTCTACAGTTGTTTCTTGTGTTGTTGGAAGAGGGTCTTTGCTATGACCAGTGTGTTCTCTTGGGAAAACTCTATGAGCCTTTGCCCTGCTTCATTTTCTACTCGAAGGCCAAACTTGCCTGTTATATACCAGGTATCTCTTGACTTCTTACTTTTGCATTCCAGTCCCCTATGTTGAAAAGGACAGTGTCAGTTTGGTGTCACTTCTAGAAGGTATAGTAAGTCTTCATAGACCCAGTCAACTTCAGCTTCTTTGTTATTAATCGAAAGTGTGAAAGTGTTAGTCACTCAGTGGTGTCCGACTCTTTGTGACCCCATGGGCCATAGCCCATCAGGCTCCTCTGTCCATGAGATTCTCCAGACAAAAATACTGGAGTGGGTTGTCATTTCCTTATTCAGGGGATCTTCCTGATCCCGGGATCAAACCCAGATCTCCCTCATTGCAGGCAGATTCTTTACCATTTGAGCTACCCGGGGAAGCCCTTAGCATTAATGGTTGGGGCATAGATTTGAATCACTGTGATGGTGAATGGTTTGCCTTGGAATCAAACTGAGATCATTCTGTCGTTTTCAAGACTGCATCCAAGTACTGCAATTCGGACTCTTTTGTTGACTATGAGGGCTATTCCATTTCTTCTAAGAGATTCTTGCCCACAGTAGTAGATATAATGGTCATCTGAATTAAATTCACCCATTCCTGTCCATTTTAATTCACTGATTCCTAAAATGTTGATGTTCACTCTTGCCGTCTCCTGCTTGACCATGTTCAATTTACCTTGATTCATAGACCTAACATTTCAGGTTACTATGCAGTAGTGTTCTTTACAGGATCATACTTACTTTCTCCATCAGACACACCCACAGTCCAGCATCATTTCCCCTCTGGCCCATCCTCTTCATTCTTTCTGGAACTATTTCTCTGCTCTTTCCCGGTAGCATCATGGACACCTACCAGCCTGGGGGCTCATCTTCCAGTGTCGTACCCTTTTGCTTTTCATACTGTTCATGGGGTTCTTGAGGCAAGAATACTGAAGTGGTTTACCATTGCCATCTCCAGTGGACCACATTTTGTCAGAATTCTCCACCATGACCCGTCTGTCTTGGGTGGTCCTGCGTGGCATGACTCATAGGTTCATTGAGTTACACAAGGCTGTGATCCATGTGATCATTTTGGTTAGGTTTCTGTGATTGTGATTTTCATTCTGGATGCTGAGGGACTGTAGTTCTTGCTTCTTCCATCTACCCTCTGATGGTTGAGGATAAGAAGCTTGTGCAAGCTTCCTGATGAGAGGAACTGGATGTGGGGAAAACTGGGTCTTGCTCTGGTGGATAGGGCCATGCTCAGTAAATCTTTATCTGCTGGTAGGTGGGGTTGTGCTCCCTCTCTGTTAGCTGTTTGTCCTGAAGCAACCCTGTACTGGAGTCTGAAGACTCCGTGGTAGGGCTTGTGGTGACTCCAAGAGTCTTACGGCAGCAAGCACCTCCCAGGACTGCTGCTACCAGTGCCCCTGTCCCCAGGGCACGCCACTACCAACCCACACCTCCACCGGAGACCCTCAAACACTCACACGCAGGTCTGGCTCGGTCTCCTGTGGGGTCACTGTTCCTTTTCCCTGGGTCCTGGTGCACACAAGGTTTTGTTTATGCCCTCCCAGAGTCTCTGTTTCTCCTAGTCCTATGGAAGTTCTGTAATCAGATCCCACTGGCCTTCAAAGTCAAGTTCCCTGTGGAGTCCCAGTCCCTTTGCCAGATCCTCAGGTTGGAAAGTCTGATGTGGGGCCTAGAACTATCTGTACTATTGGCTTCTTAATCAGTAGAAAGGGTTCAGTGACCCTATAAACACATAGCTGTCATTAACTGAATGAGTTCCTATGGCAATGTCAGCTTCAAAAGAAGGATGCAATCATCCAGTCTCATTTTCCCCTGTGCCTTAAGGTCCCCAAATAAACTGACTCCTTACATGCAGGAAACCATGGCTTATGCCTCTTTGTCTCACTTGCACATAGCTGGGCACATAGTAAGTAATCAATATATTGTTGCCATTGTCTAGTCACTAAGCCGTGTCTGACTCTTTGAGACCCCAGGGACTGCCTCATGCCAGGTTCCCCTGTCCTTCCCTGTTCCCCAGAGTTTGCTCAAATTCATAATCAATGTGCAGTAATTAATAAATTGTGCATGCATGCATGCTAAGTTGCTTCAGTTGTGTGCAACTCTTTGCGACCCTATGGACTGTAGCCTGCCTGGCTAACAGGCTCCTCCATCCATGGAGATTCTGCAGGCAAGAATACAGGAGTGGGTAGCTATGCCCTCCTCCAGAGGATCTTCCCAACCCAGGCACCAAACCCTTATCTCTTACATCTCCCGCATTGGCAGGCAGGTTCTTTACCACTAGAGCTACCAATTGATCTTATCCTAATGAAACAGCATTATAATTTATTTCCAGAAAACTAAAGTAAAAACAAAGAAATCTGGACTTGTTTACCTACTCTGCTCTGTTCAGTGTATTTTTGGTTTAGAATCAACAGTGAAGAGTTTATCTTTGGGTCTGTATAAAACGTCTTTAATTTCTTTCTTGCGCTCATTTTTTCTCTCAACAATGAAAGTCATCATATAAACTCAATAAATTACAATATTCTTATTTTACCTCTGGCACATTCGTGACACCCATGGATCTCCTAGGGTCTAGCAGTAGGTACTAGGAACTCCAAGAAGAATAATCATCCATCCCTTCCCATGAACTGCCCATCTCCCTAGTAAGTGAGTGTTCCATCCCCAGTCATCTCCCAAAGAAGTCTGGTAGGCATTGTCATTGATCTCTGGAGGCACTCAAAATCCATTCATGAAAGGCAGAAAGTGGCCAAAGTGTAGTCGCTCAGTCATGTCTGACTATTTGCAACCCCATGAGCTATAGCCCACCAGGCTCCTCTATCCATGGAATACTCCAGGCAAGAGTACTGGAGTGGATTGCCATTCCCTTCTGCAGAGGATCTTCCCAACCCAGGGATCAAACGTGGGTCTCCCATATTTCAGGCAGATTCTTTACCGTCAGAGACACCAAGGAAGCCCAGGAAGTGGCACAGACAGACAAAAACTATTTTAATAGACTGAACTTTTAAAGTGGAACTGTTTTGAACTGAATTCCAGACTTCAACAGAATACGATGTAACTTTGGTTTGCTGTCACATTCTAAGGCACAAATGTGATAGTTTTGGTCTTTATCTCCATGAGAGTCTTCCTTCTTGGATTGAAACTGGCAAAAATTATCCATGAAATTTCATGTCTATAGAGTGTTAGAAAGAATGAATGCAGTAAATATAACCCACATTTGCAGTCAAAGAGCTCTGACCTTTATTGACTTCTGAAATTGAAAGCTACTTAATATCCCAAAGTCTTTGCTTTTCTATTGATAGCATTTATATTTCACAGTGGGTGTTAGAATAAAGCATTCCTTTAGAAATCACTCAAATCCACCTCCCATGAAAATCTGAAAAGACCTAGAACATGTTCTAAAATTATATTTCAAAATTTGATTTGTCTAAATTTTTAACACCTAGATTTAACCTCATAAGCTCTTATTTTGAGCTTTAACGACTATTTGGAATTTATGGAAAACACCTCTAAGTTAATGAAAGAGAATATATACTATTAAAAATCTATATGCCGATTAGATTTATAGAGCATAATTCAATAATTTTTTATAAAGCAATAAAAACACTTGCCAGCTCTCATGAAAAACAACCATATGTTTTGGNCTCTTCATTCTTTCTGGAACTATTTCTCTGCTCTTTCCCGGTAGCATCATGGACACCTACCAGCCTGGGGGCTCATCTTCCAGTGTCGTACCCTTTTGCTTTTCATACTGTTCATGGGGTTCTTGAGGCAAGAATACTGAAGTGGTTTACCATTGCCATCTCCAGTGGACCACATTTTGTCAGAATTCTCCACCATGACCCGTCTGTCTTGGGTGGTCCTGCGTGGCATGACTCATAGGTTCATTGAGTTACACAAGGCTGTGATCCATGTGATCATTTTGGTTAGGTTTCTGTGATTGTGATTTTCATTCTGGATGCTGAGGGACTGTAGTTCTTGCTTCTTCCATCTACCCTCTGATGGTTGAGGATAAGAAGCTTGTGCAAGCTTCCTGATGAGAGGAACTGGATGTGGGGAAAACTGGGTCTTGCTCTGGTGGATAGGGCCATGCTCAGTAAATCTTTATCTGCTGGTAGGTGGGGTTGTGCTCCCTCTCTGTTAGCTGTTTGTCCTGAAGCAACCCTGTACTGGAGTCTGAAGACTCCGTGGTAGGGCTTGTGGTGACTCCAAGAGTCTTACGGCAGCAAGCACCTCCCAGGACTGCTGCTACCAGTGCCCCTGTCCCCAGGGCACGCCACTACCAACCCACACCTCCACCGGAGACCCTCAAACACTCACACGCAGGTCTGGCTCGGTCTCCTGTGGGGTCACTGTTCCTTTTCCCTGGGTCCTGGTGCACACAAGGTTTTGTTTATGCCCTCCCAGAGTCTCTGTTTCTCCTAGTCCTATGGAAGTTCTGTAATCAGATCCCACTGGCCTTCAAAGTCAAGTTCCCTGTGGAGTCCCAGTCCCTTTGCCAGATCCTCAGGTTGGAAAGTCTGATGTGGGGCCTAGAACTATCTGTACTATTGGCTTCTTAATCAGTAGAAAGGGTTCAGTGACCCTATAAACACATAGCTGTCATTAACTGAATGAGTTCCTATGGCAATGTCAGCTTCAAAAGAAGGATGCAATCATCCAGTCTCATTTTCCCCTGTGCCTTAAGGTCCCCAAATAAACTGACTCCTTACATGCAGGAAACCATGGCTTATGCCTCTTTGTCTCACTTGCACATAGCTGGGCACATAGTAAGTAATCAATACATTGTTGCCATTGTCTAGTCACTAAGCCGTGTCTGACTCTTTGAGACCCCAGGGACTGCCTCATGCCAGGTTCCCCTGTCCTTCCCTGTTCCCCAGAGTTTGCTCAAATTCATAATCAATGTGCACTAATTAATAAATTGTGCATGCATGCATGCTAAGTTGCTTCAGTTGTGTGCAACTCTTTGCGACCCTATGGACTGTAGCCTGCCTGGCTAACAGGCTCCTCCATCCATGGAGATTCTGCAGGCAAGAATACAGGAGTGGGTAGCTATGCCCTCCTCCAGAGGATCTTCCCAACCCAGGCACCAAACCCTTATCTCTTACATCTCCCGCATTGGCAGGCAGGTTCTTTACCACTAGAGCTACCAATTGATCTTATCCTAATGAAACAGCATTATAATTTATTTCCAGAAAACTAAAGTAAAAACAAAGAAATCTGGACTTGTTTACCTACTCTGCTCTGTTCAGTGTATTTTTGGTTTAGAATCAACAGTGAAGAGTTTATCTTTGGGTCTGTATAAAACGTCTTTAATTTCTTTCTTGCGCTCATTTTTTCTCTCAACAATGAAAGTCATCATATAAACTCAATAAATTACAATATTCTTATTTTACCTCTGGCACATTCGTGACACCCATGGATCTCCTAGGGTCTAGCAGTAGGTACTAGGAACTCCAAGAAGAATAATCATCCATCCCTTCCCATGAACTGCCCATTTCCCTAGCAAGTNATGAAAGTCATCATATAAACTCAATAAATTACAATATTCTTATTTTACCTCTGGCACATTCGTGACACCCACGGATCTCCTAGGGCCTAGCAGTAGGTACTAGGAACTCCAAGAAGAATAATCATCCATCCCTTCCCATGAACTGCCCATCTCCCTAGTAAGTGAGTGTTCCATCCCCAGTCATCTCCCAAAGAAGTCTGGTAGGCATTGTCATTGATCTCTGGAGGCACTCAAAATCCATTCATGAAAGGCAGAAAGTGGCCAAAGTGTAGTCGCTCAGTCATGTCTGACTATTTGCAACCCCATGAGCTATAGCCCACCAGGCTCCTCTATCCGTGGAATACTCCAGGCAAGAGTACTGGAGTGGATTGCCATTTGCTTCTTCAGATGATCTTCCCAACCCAGGGATCAAATGTGGGTCTCCCAACATTTCAGGCAGATTCTTTACCATCAGAGGCACCAAGGAAGCCCAGGGAGTGGCACAGACAGACAAAAACTATTTTAATAGACTGAACGTTTAAAGTGGAACTGTTTTGAACTGAATTCCAAACCTCAACAGAATACGATGTAACTTTGGTTTGTTGTCACATTCTAAGGCACAAATGTGACAGTTTTGGTCTTTATCTCCATGAGAATCTTCCTTCTTGGATTGAAACTGGCAAAAATTATCCATGAAATTTCATGTCTGTTTGAGTGTTAGAAAGAATGAATGCAGTAAATATAACCCACATTTGCAGTCAAAGAGCTCTGACCTTTATTGACTTCTGAAATTGAAAGCTACTTAATATCCCAAAGTCTTTGCTTTTCTATTGATAGCATTTATATTTCACAGTGGGTGTTAGAATAAAGCATTCCTTTAGAAATCACTCAAATCCACCTCCCATGAAAATCTGAAAAGACCTAGAACATGTTCTAAAATTATATTTCAAAATTTGATTTGTCTAAATTTTTAACACCTAGATTTAACCTCATAAGCTCTTATTTTGAGCCTTAACGACTATTTGGAATTTATGGAAAACACCTCTAAGTTAATGAAAGAGAATATATACTATTAAAAATCTATATGCCGATTAGATTTATAGAGCATAATTCAATAATTTTTTATAAAGCAATAAAAACACTTGCCAGCTCTCATGAAAAACAACCATATGTTTTGGTTTTAATAATGAAAATGTTTTATAAATAAGCTCCAATTATGGTACATATTATTTAAAAAACATTGAATCTTTTCATAAGTTAATGAAAGAGAATATATACTATTAAAAATCTATATGCCGATTAGATTTATAGAGCATAATTCAATAATTTTTTATAAAGCAATAAAAACACTTGCCAGCTCTCATGAAAAACAACCATATGTTTTGGTTTTAATAATGAAAATGTTTTATAAATAAGCTCCAATTATGGTACATATTATTTAAAAAACATTGAATCTTTTCCTCTTCCATATGTATTTTTTCTGTATTTTTGAGGCAACTTTATATGTAAATTTATAGTATTTCCAGATGTATTCATTTGTTTTTATACCACAAAAGAAACATTGAATTTTTTCTTTTAGTTTCCAGTAGGTCCTAAAAGAACATTTATCAAGTTAGATGACTAATGTTTCGATTATGAAAACATTTTATCTTTATAAGAACTACTTTTTTCCATGGATTGCAAGCAAATTAAATCATAAGTGTAGATTCTTCTATCAAATTTAAGAACAGATTCATTCCATGAATTAACATGCCCACTTAGATTATATAAAAATAAAATGTTTAATGTCTTTAATATATCCCCATATCACTTATGTATAGGTATAAAATATTGTCTGATACTTTTTGGAAAGCAGTTTGGCAATATGTATTAAAAGCCTTAAAAAGTTCTTATCCTTTGACCCAGAGTCTGCCATAATCACCAAGGCTTACCACAATTTCTATATAACAGTATTTATTACAGTGCTATTTACAGTAGTGACAAATTGGAAATATGATCAATGTCCAACAGTTGGTCTGGCTAAGTGATTTATGGTCAATCTATTTGATGGAAACTATATAACTATTAAATTTTAAGGTTTTAAGGAATATTTAATGAAATGGAGAAATGCTTATGATAAAATATAAAGTTAAAAAAGGCAAAGCTACATATGCTAGTTTTTAATAGTTTTTCCAAAGTTAGAATTTTAGTCTACATATTGCAAATGTACAAACACACAGAATGGAGAAAAAACACTCACAAAAATATTAATTTTTATTTGAGTGGTAGGATAATGAGTGATTTAAACTTTTCTCCGTATTTTTTATATTTTCTACAACAAATATCTATTTTTATAATCAGAAATAAGTGTTATGATTGAAAATATTACAAAAAATATAACAAAAAGGTGCTAGTTAAATAAATAATATTGAAGAAAATGATTTATTGATATAATAAGTTGTTCATATATAAGTGAAAAAGCATCTCAAGCATTTTGCATAAGACTGCATGTGATTATATAATGATTGCATAAATATTAATAATATGTGTTCTAATATTCTAGTAGCCTATGTACATTGTAAATTATACATTAAAAGGAAAACAGTAAGAGGATGAGATTTAAAATGCAAATAGAAATTTTTATAAAGCTTATAAAACTATATAGATTTAAATATTCCTCCTGTTTGCTCCCCAGAGGAAATCATGATCTGGAAGATATAATATTGCCTTTATAACTTTATCATTTTAGTTTGCAACATATATATTTACCCATAACAGAAGTATCTAGTGAATTTTAAAAATTATTAATAGTTTCAAAGTGTATATATTCTATATATATCCGTGCAAATTGCTTTTTTCAATTAACTATATGTTTTTGAGATGTATCTGTGGAGGTACATGTAGATCTAATTCATTTGCTTTAACCATTGTATAGCATTAATTCCATTTTATGATTTTATAAGAATTTCTCTTTTTTAGCTATTCTTTAATTTTTTATACTATTTTAAAAGTACCTTTCCATTTACCGTTATTACAAAATATTGGGTGTATCCCCCTGTAGTATAATACATCCTTGATCCTATCTTACATGCAACAGTTTCTCTGTCCCACCCCCTGCCCTTATATTGCCCTTCCTCCCTCCCTACTGGTAACCATTAGTTTGTTCTCTATATCTGTGCGTCTGCTTTTTGTTACACTCACTAGTTTGTTGTTATGTTTAGATTCCACATGTAAATGTTATCATACAGCATTTGCCTTTCTCTGTCTGACTTTCTTCACTTAGCTTCAGTTCAGTTCAGTTCAGTTCAGTTGCTCAGTCGTGTCCAACTCTGCGACCCCATGAACTGCAGCACGCCAGGTCTCCCTGTCCATCACCAACTCCTGGAATTCACTCAGACTCGTGTCCATCAAGGCAGTGATGCCATCCAGCCATCTCATCCTCTGCCATCCCCTTCTCCTCTTGCCCCCAATCCCTCCCAGCATCAGAGTCTTTTCCAATGAGTCAACTCTTCGCATGAGGTGGCCAAAGTACTGGAGTTTCAGCTTTAGCATCATTCCTTCCAAAGAANCCATCAAGGCAGTGATGCCATCCAGCCATCTCATCCTCTGTCGTCCCCTTCTCCTCTTGCCCCCAATCCCTCCCAGCATCAGAGTCTTTTCCAATGAGTCAACTCTTCGCATGAGGTGGCCAAAGTACTGGAGTTTCAGCTTTAGCATCATTCCTTCCAAAGAACACTTAGCTTAATGCCCTCCAAGTCCATCCATGTTGCTGCAAATGGAAAAATTTTCATTCTGTTTTGTGGCTGAGTAGTATTTCATTGTTTGCTAAGTCACTTCAGTCGTGTCCAACTCTGTGCGACCCCATAGACGGCAGCCCACCAGGCTCCTCCGTTCATGGGATTCTCCAGACAAGAACACTGGAATGGATTGCCATTTCCTTCTCCAATGCATGAAAGTGAAAAGTGAAAATGAAGTCGCTCAGTCATGTCCAACTCTTAGCCACCCCATGGACTGCAGCCTACCAGGCTCCTCCGTTCATGGGATTTTCCAGGCAAGAGTACTGGAGTGGGTTGCCATTGCCTTCTCCGAATTGATATATAACATTGCATAAATTTAAGTGTACAACGTAATGACTTGATATATGTTGCAAAATAATTACCAAATCCACCAGGCTCCTCCGTTCATGGGATTTTCCAGGCAAGAGTACTGGAGTGGGTTGCCATTGCCTTCTCCATTTCATTGTTTATATATACCATATCTTCTTTATCCATTCATCTGTTGATGGACACTTGGGTTGCTTCTATATCTTGGCTATTGTAATTAATGCTGCTATGAACATTGGAGTGCATGTATCTTTTGGAATTAGTGTTTTTGTTTCTTTCAGATATATAGCCAGGAGTGGAATTACCGGGTCATATGATAGTTCTGTTTTTAGTTTTTAGGGGAACCTCCATACTGATTTCCACAGTGGCTGCACCAGTCTACATTTCCACCAATAGTGTAGTTGTCAATATTTGTATAACAATTTTTTTCTGTTTCATACTTGATAAACATTTACATTGTTTCTGATCCTTTGTCATGTCAATACTGCATTGAATAGTCTTACATGTGACTCCTTATACACATCAGCAAAAGTTTCTTTACTGTATACACTAGACTGGGAATTGCTGTGTGACAGAGTATATTCAACTTTAACCCCATTGGATATTGCCAAATTTTATCCAAAGGAACTGGACAATGTATACACCCAGAACTCATGAATAAATAAGTGTGCCTCTACACACATGCACACACACACGCGCAGTGTCTACTCTTTTATCAGTTATATATATTGCAAATATCTTCTAGTCTGTAGCTTCTCAGTGTAACTTCAGTTAACCTAGTTGATCAATCTCTTCCTATGGTTTGTGCACTTTATTTAACNAGGAACTGGACAATGTATACACCCAGAACTCATGAATAAATAAGTGTGCCTCTACACACATGCACACACACACGCGCAGTGTCTACTCTTTTATCAGTTATATATATTGCAAATATCTTCTAGTCTGTAGCTTCTCAGTGTAACTTCAGTTAACCTAGTTGATCAATCTCTTCCTATGGTTTGTGCACTTTATTTAACAAAGCTTTATCCCATTTTATATAGATATTTTCCATATTTAATAGTAAAAGTTTAAATGTTTCCCTTTTCTCTTCCGAAATGCATTTTCATATATGATACGATGTAAGAAATCTACATTTTTACCTCTTTATCCATTTGTACAGGCATCATTTTAAAACAGTTGATGTCACTGAGGCCTCATGCTGTCTCTAGAACTGCTCAATGCCCATATGACTATTTTAGGACTTTGTGGTCTCTTTAACTGGTCTACTTGTCTTGCAACCAAGAGCCCAATGTCTTCGTTACTGTAACTTTACAAGAAGCTTTGATATCTTCTAGGATGAATTCTCACTTCCTGTTTTCTTCAAATGTACCTTGACGAGTTTTGATTCTCTATCTTTCATGCAAGCTTTAGGATCAGCTTGTCCCCTTCCAGCCACTCTCTTTCCTCAACCTGCAGTTTACCCACTGAAAATGAGTCCACTAGCATGCCATTGCTGCAGTGCCTTTCCTGGAGTCTTACTACTCGGTTGCAAGTTCAATCAGCTAAATATTAGAGAGATGCCAATCTTATTTCACTCAAACTTTTCTTTATTAAAATGTCTTCTTGAAACTGTGGCTAATCACTAGTCAAAATCCATTTAGCCTGCCTTCACTTACCAAGGTTGTTTTGATCGTCAGTACAAAAGAGTTGCATGCCCTCCAAATGGCACAGAGCCTAAACCAAAAGGTGTTTGCCCACGTTGTTTTCCAGGAACTTTGAGTCAGCTGTGCCCGGTTCCTGCTGAGTTGATTAAGACTGGATAGGACCATGGACCATGCAACTGGGCATGCACAAGTGTCCACTCAGTAACCTTTTGACATCAGAGGGGTGAAAACTCCCCCCTCAGCTCATGCTAAGCACATGCAAAGGCCTATAGCTCAGTTACACCTGTGCAGAGTGATAACTACTGCACCTTTATCCAATCACCTTTCCCTGCACTCCCATGCGCCCCCATACCCCAGACGGCCCTGCTTCTTTATAGTCATCCTATAAAACCCCAGCCCCTTGCCCTTAGGGACACAGCTCTGACGCTTGCTCTGTCTCCACTCTTTGCGGCAGCCTTTGGTGTCTCAGCATTTTGACTTACTGAGCAACAGGCAAACCAAACCTGGTTCAGTGCCTAAAGCTAAGTTTCTCTGCTGAGTTTATGATTAACTTCTCTTTCCAAAACTGTATTCTCTTTCTTGTCTCGCGTCTCTTCCTCTCAAGATTAAGGAGAATTTTAGAACAGTGAGGAGTGAGGTGTAGGGAGGGAATACGGTTCAAAAACAAGCAGGGCTCTGTGGGGTGCTCCTGGGTAGTAGACAAACCTTCCTGTGATTCCTGTCCCTGTTTGCAGGAAAACAGGCTTCTGGCTCCTTGACTGTCCTTGGGTTCCAAAGGGTAGATTCAAACATTCCTAATTAGGAAAGTGAGGGAATGTAGAAATAAAGGAAATATGGTCAAGAAACAAGAGTGCAGGGATAAAGCAGAGTCCTGGTTCCTGAAAACTGCCAAGGAGTAATGTCTGGACCAAAAATACTATGCAAAGGAATAATAAGTTCCAAGAGAAAGGCAGTTTGATTACCAGTTGCATTAAAATAGGATACTTATAGCTGATTCACATTGTTGTAACTCAGAAACCAATACAACATTATAAAGCAATTATTTTCCAATTAAAAATAAATTTTAAAAACATAAAATGTTCTCTAGGTTTTCAGGGTGAGCAAACTTATACCTGTAGAGCCTTCAGCTACAAGGCACCAAGGTTGTATGTAGTCCAGGATGGCGCTTGTAAGAACTTGTCTTTCTGACTTTTCGTTGGCCTTGCTGTTTACTTTAGGGACATACATCTTTTGGACTATTGCTGACAGGAGACTTGTTCCATGTGTCCCCTAATCTCTTGAATGTGGTGAAATACCTCTGGATGCTGAAACCCATGGTAGGAGGAATCCAGTCAACTAAAAGATTAAGGAGAAATAAGAGGGAAATCAGGGTCGCAGTGCAGGAAGGGGGAGGGTTCTTGGCTCTTAAAGTGATTCTGGAACTCCTGGTTTTTTCTCGGGTAGGGCCCTGGGGGAAGAGCTGGGCCAGCTCAAGGCCAGGGCCATGGCACCTTAGCTGAGGGATCTTGTGCCTGGGGTTTGCAGCTGCAAGAAAAATGGGTCCTATCAGACTGGTGCTGGGCAAGTTTGAGCGCCTGTTAATCTTTCCAGGCAAAGGGGCCAAGACTAGGCGAGTCGGATGGGGCCAGGGCAGAGAGGGCGACAAGCCGAAATGGACTTCTGTGTACAAAGCTGTACAAGTCCTGTTGTTTACTCACTTCAGTGCCCTGGCAGGATGTTTCTCTGTCAACATTAGCACCAAACTCTTGAGCACAAATAAAAACTGGCTTTATGGAAAGTGTTTAAATAAGTGCTAAAATGGATTCCTAGAAATCCAACTATCCAGGCCCAGGTGGAAGCTTGTCTGGGAAGTGGGGTCTGCAGGCCAGGGACTCCTAGATTATCAAAAAATATCCAAACACACCTATTTAACATTTAAATAAGTAAGAGGACCAATAAAGACTTCTCTTGCTTAAAAGTACTAGCATTTTACAACTGTAAAAGGCTCCACCATAGTCTATATGAAGCCCCGATTGCACATGAAACGTCCAGTTAAGCTTGGGGTTTGGCCCACACTGTAATCTCACTACAGTACAGGCCACATATTATGGAATTCGGCTTTCAGAATTTCAGACTAATTAGAGAGGCACCCAGTAGCACTATTCGGGTTCTGTCAGCATTTCCACTATAAAACCCCCTTTTCTGGGGTTTATAACTTGGCCAATAAAAGATAGCCCCAGGCTGGAATGTGCCATGCAAAAAGGTTCAGCACAGGAACAAGATTTTTTTTTTTAAACTAAATTTCATTAAAAATCAGTTCTTGTAAGAAAAGAGCAATAAAAATATGCCGCTTTCATTATTTCTGATGTTTTCAGCTCCTTTGTTTAAAAATAAAAAGGAAAAAAAATAAATGCACTTTCCAGGCTTCAAGTAAGTCCAGGGTTTTGTGTATTTTAATGAAAATATTTGAGTTATTGGGACTTGGGAAAAACAATGCTTGTCACACCAGTTTTGTTTCAGTGTGGGTCTAGGATTTAGTGTGGTTCAAATCGATTTGGAAATACTATACAGTGCTTTCAATCATAGGGGCATTAATAATGGTTTTTCATGATTAGCACATGTTAACCATCATATTGTGGAATAAAATCCTGAACATTAGCAGGGCCTATTGAGAGGGAAGATTTTCGACAATACTAGTGTTTTCAAATTATCCATTAATGCTTACAAATGGCCATTTCATTTGCTACAGCTTTGCAAGAGGAAATAGGAAATGCACAAACTCCATGTACTTAACTACAGCACACCCCATATACAAATAAAATTAAATATCTCCTTGAGTTGTATGTTTTAACCTTTCTAATTATACTGTTGTCTCATTTGTAGGCATTTTATCTTAAAAGCTTAAAACAGCATGAGTAGTTGAATTTAGCCAAAAAACAAAAGAAAGTAAAACTATCGGGAAATCCATAGGCCTAGAGCAGCAGCTCTTTGTGACTGCTGTTTTAGGTGCTTTATATATGCGTTTTCTATAAAATTTCACAGCAATCCCATGAAAATAAGGCTCCAGGAGGTTTACCCAGAGTCACAAAGTTAAATGGCAAAGCAGATATTCAAATGCGGTGTGTCAGACCTCAGATCCTACCCTGCTTGCTGTAATTTATGGTGTAGTCAATTCTTTCCACCCCCCCTTCTCCCTCATTGGACTACAGAAAGTTCGCTTCATACTTCTCTCAGTTTCTACCCACAATGACTCTCAAATTAGCCTGGCTTGTTGTTGGAAGAACTTTCTAATCCTAAAAAAAATGGTGAGAATGGAGCTTAATATCCAAAACATTCAATTCCCAGTATGCCCAAACCTCATGGCAACCCTAACAGTATGACGTATCAAAAAAGGTTCTACCAGAGAAAGAAGGCAAGGGGCCAATTCCAAGAGAACTGTCTAGACAGATTTACACAATTGAGAATTAAAGGCAAATTTCTGGATCCTCTTCAGAAGAGGTTCATCCCCAAAACCACATGAGTGTTTTTACAGAGAGCAGAAACAGGTCTCCGTTTCCTGAGGTGCACTGCACCTGCGCTGTCTGTTTAACCTCAGAGGCTCTGTCCTGAGATTAATTCATCCTTTACAATCTGCCACTAAGCTATGCCTATCTATTACACAATCTGTATCTGCTTCTTTGGAGACCAATGCACTATGAGAACTCCTTCTGTCTGTTCCTACTGCATATACTGGGAAGAATGGGAAGGAACTGGGAAGCCATTAATCTGGCACTAAGTGTTTCTCTGGCTCGGAAGAGACTGTGGGGCAGGACCAAGAGATCCAAGAGGTTCCGCTCTTGCCACTAACTTTTTCCATTTCAACATACACCATCCTTCTATCCCGGCCACAGCCTCACCACAGGGATGGTATTTGTGCCATCCACACTTAAATGAAAGAAGAGGCACCTCCATTAGCAACATCATTGGGTCTGTCTATTTAAATTAAAGCCTTAAGGGAAAAACCACATGCTTTTAATGGCCTTTAATTGGTTAAAGAGAACAGTAAGTTCCCTCCCAGAAGCTTGGGAACAGAGCTCCTTTCCTTCCGGATTTGTTTCTTGGTTAACCAGTCTAGGGAACAAAAGAGTTGTAAAATATTTGTTAGGCTGCAAAGCTTAACAAAGAAATGTTAAACAACACTGATGATGATATCGATTTATTTCTCTTGGTTCCTGCTTGCTCTCTGTTGCTGACTCAGATGGACTGTCCTTGGCTTGTGGTGTTTGGGTGCATTAAGTCCAGGAGCAAGGGGCTCCCACCGATCACAGGCTGCAGAATCACTTCTACCTAAATATTCCCTGGCAGGATCTACCTGCATTTCCTGCCTCGTTGGTTACTCAGACTCACTGAGAGGCTTTATACGTGCACGCACACACGTCTGTTGATCAGGAAAACCCAACTTACCAAAACTCAGACCTAGAGGACAAAAAACATCTAGTGATTTATCTGTGTTAAAAAGGTTTTCCTCTGTTTAGTAAAAAGAATCACAGCAGGATTTCTTTATATGTGTGTTTGAAATGACACCATTGTATAGCCACCATTTCAACATGTCTATAACGTAAAACAAGGAAATGAAGTCTAAATATAGATGTTACATCTCTTTAATTGATTACAGTTTTTCTGAAACATATTCCATCTTATGTTCTTGAAGGAGAAAAATAAAATTATAAAGTCTGAGAGCTGAATTTCTTTAACGTTCTTGAAAATTACCTGCAATATCTAATAGTGCTTTTTACACAATGAGAGTTCAGGAAGAATGACAAGACTTGCAGCATGTGGCTCAGTGTCCATTAGGGTCATAAATTACTTGAGTAACACTGATTATTTTTTGCTGCCAGTACTCATGAATTGTGTTTGACTTTTCTATTTTAAATGTATTCCTTTGCATATTTTTAGAGTTTCCAACAGTGGGCATAGGATCAAGGGCAGAGACCTTCCTTGTCTTATTTTTCATTGTTTCTTCTATACCTGGCTTAATGAGGAATACACAGTAGACAATAAATATATATTAACTGAATAACTGAAAGGGTCTGCCTTTACTAAAGCGGTATTACTTTTATGTATACTCTGCGGCAGTGCTTTGAAACTCTTTTCCCCGAAAAAACAATGAGTCACAGAGAACTGACTGGGGATTCTTAAAAAATAAATGAGTTTATAGGGACATGATTAATTCCTGCCTACTGCATAGCCATCAGATCTTACATTGTTTGCATTTCAGGAAGAAGACCCTTGTAAAAGAGCTCTCCAGCTTCAGAAAGTTTTTAAAAAGCATAGTTAGATCAAGTTAATACTGAGTGCTAATTTACCTTATTCTGAATGATTAAATTTTATCATGAATTAAGTGCCAACCAAAGAACAATTTTACACAACCAGGTTAAGAGGAAGTTAAATCCTGTTGCTCCCTATTTTGATTGGTACCCTGTATCAATTTTCAGCACTGCTACCCCAATACCTGTGACTCCCAGAAAACTAACTTCCACTGCTTTCACCCACTCACTCTCCTTTCCCCACAACTTTGAAACTTCCAATCAAGAACACAGGCTAAACTATATAAAGTAAAATGGACCCCAAAGCCACCCTAGGGAGTGTAAGCTCCTGGTCAGAGGAGAAAAATAAATGTCATTAGACTCCCAAAGCACGTGGTCTCGTATCTAACCAGAAGCCATTTATGTTTGCAGGTTACTCCTTTCATCCACGAGTCATTGGGCCACAGTCTATATCAGCCACTCTCTTCTGTGCCTGTCAGTCTTTACTTCTCTCTCTTATGTAAATAAGTAATTAAACAATGGAAAATATCTGGAATTTTGCTTTAGAGCAGAGATAACATCGGAATACTAAATAGTTTTTAGAAGACTTGTTTATGTCCCAGTTTTTTCTTTTTTCTTTTTTTCTCCTTCCTCCCAGTTCCTGCGAATCATTTTGTAGTTCCACTGTGCTGCTGGCTCTGCCCTAAGCTCTCCATTCCTAGCATCAGTGACAATTACAACCCACGTTCACTGCAATAAAAGCAAACAAGGAAGAAGCTTTACTACGTCATCCCAGCCATACATATGTAGTGAAAGTGAGAGAGACCATAATATTTGTCCTAGCAACACAAAAGCACACCCTCCTTTTAGCATACATATTTACCCAATTTCTTCTGTAAGTCTCGTTAGCTTCAATTGCTCATTTACTCTTCAACCTTGGATAAAGAGACAAGGAGATAAGGGAGGGGGAGGGACAGACAGACCTATAGATGACAGATCTGTAGACAATGTTGTTAGCATGCCAGATCTTATTACAGAACCATGGGAGGTCATGTACGCACATCCCGACTCCATGGGGACCACCACATTTAAAACAAGATGAAAAAAATGTGATGTGGGGAGGGTGGAAACCCTCCTGGGCAGCCTTCAAAGGGAGAGACAGGTTGTGACTGGATTAACATTTATTGACTGTTTAAGCCTGCTTTTTTGCTTCAGGACAGAGATACACGAGTTTAATTGCAGAGGCTGTTCTGCCAACTGATCACCAGAGTGGCAACCAAAGCTTAACTAATCGGTCCTTCATTAGTGAAAAGTCTCTATTACGAAACAAATTAAGCATGCTCTGATCCTAACCTACAGGTCCAATGGCATTACGGCAAAGTTTAAGCTGTTAGAGCACTGAAAAACTTATTAAGGGTTAGCGCTGAAATAGCACTTTGCTATTGATTTTACAATACACAGGTATTATGATTTATGGAGTGCTGGTGTCACTCCAACAAGCTGAAGGACACACAATATCATCTCCAGCATCATTAAAATTCAGAAGCCTCTAGAACTAACTCATCAACCACTGTGTATTGTCACAGTCTGTGGACCTGGGCTCCAGTTTCAGAATGTCCTAAGCTTTGGGACAGTTGCCTCTCTCTGCAGAGTTGTCTCATGTCTGGAATTGGAGATATAGGGCTACCCCTTCAAAATGCATTCAGTGCCTTCAGTTAGCTATCAGAACCTGTTTTCACAATGAGTTGTCAAAGCATTTTGTTAATTAATCTTGCCTTTTAACATCCAGAAGTATTTTGTACACATCTATGGCACACCTGCTTAGGAAAGAAAAACACCAGAGCAGTATATAATTCAAGGAAGCAGGGCTCTAACTAAACCACACCCCCATAAAGTTACTGCCTTTATTATTTAAGATAGATAATCTGGCAACCTTAGCTGTGATAATCAATAGAGAGTCAATGAGCACCAATTATTCAAGTAATAGTAATAAGAGCTAATCATTATTGAGCATTTACTATATCCCAGAATTATTCTCAGTTCTTTCATTTATATTAGTACATTTAATCCTCACAAAATCTTTTGAGATAGCAGCCACTCTTTAGGTTGATCTTACTGAAAAACATATAGAGGCCCAGAGAAGCTAAGTAACCTTGCTCAGAGAAGTTAAGTACTTAACTACAAAGTAGAAGCACCCTGGTTCAGGAAGGCAGTCTGACATCCAGCCTGTATCCTGGGCCAGTTTCTACATCTAATAATCACGTCTATTAGCAAAACAGCATTCTTTCAACTAACTTCAGTAACTGTAATCCTGTAATTTGAGGATGTTTCCAGTCAAATCAGGTGAAGACCCAAAACTGATCACTAATTTTCTCAGAAGTCTTCTTTCAGAGTGCTACTGGGACACCCTTCATTTCTCTTTCATCTGAGTTACATACTCAGTGAGTATAAGGTTCCTTCAGAGGACCTATTTTCTGTGCCTTTAAAAATGTCTAATACTTTCATTTGTTTACATCTTTTTGTTTTGTGTAGAATAGCCTAATTCTTATTTTACACCATTTTCCAGCTCCACTTTCATCCCAAACTAAATTTATAAGAGCATCTGTGATATTTACAATCAATGTTTGGCTTAAACGAATTGAACTGCACACTTATAACTTGGCTTGATATCCATGTTTCTCCATATTGGTGTTTATCAGAGAATGGAAATTGTAAGTGCTATGCCCATCATATGCTTTAAGTTAAAGGATCTGAAACTGGTGAGGCAGAAGCATCTTCTTTCAAAGCTCTCTCGCCTTTTAAGAGACCCCAAAGCATGACCTGTGGTGTTATAACTGTATTATTGATTCATGTCCCACTTTATACCCCATCTTTTCCTGTCCAATGTGCATAGTGAATCATTTTCTAAATTTCATTTGTGGTTTCTTTCCCCATGTACATTACATATATTGTATTCCAATAAAGAGTTGTCTCGATTATCACTAGCCATTTTTACAACTTGAAAAGATTAGATTTCAAATTGTTTGTCACTTTATCTCATCATCTTGGTGCCATTCCATTACCTAAGTTCCCAAGAATTTCAGAAAGATTCCACATCAAATACTGGCACCTAAAGAATACCATCTGCCTCGCTAATAGCAAATTAAAAGAATCTTCACTTTTGGTTTTTATTCACCCAGGTAGGTTTCCTCTGTTTCTGAAATGTAACCTGTCAATTCCAAGAAGTCTCAGTGGTTCCGATTGTCTTCTGACATACCAGTCCTTTAACTCAAGGTGCCTTTCTGTCCACTCTCATCCTATAAAAATCAGAATTCACTATTAGTAATTGGACCCAGTTATCATCTCTTCTGGGAAGCCTTCCATGGTTCCTCAAATTAGAATTAATCACTCAGTCCTCTCATTTGTTTCCTTATGTTAGCCACTCAATTTTAACTGAATCAAAAGAAGAATTACTGAAAGGAAGCTATATATGAAATCAGGTTTGCCCAAGTATGGTTTTGCTGCATTTGTTCAGTTGATCCCAGGAAACTTAGAAGCTGCTGTAATATTCATTTCTAATATCCTAGTCTCATTTTTCGGATCTTACAGTATTGTTTTCTAAACTTGAGCTCTTTGGCCTTCATTTAGTCAAGTTGTTCCTTGGTAGCATTTATCTTTCTCACATTAACAATGAGATAGTTTTCTGTGTCCTTACTGGTATTTCCTTTAAAATATGCAGCTCTTCTGAACTCCATTGTCTCTTGGGATAATGCCTTACTGGGTCTTCAGTCTTACTTTGATCCCCAGGATCCTTAAGAGCTGGTGGGGACCTCAGCTATAAGCTGATACATCTTATTTTACAGAAAATGATCGATTAATTTAAGCTGAATAGAAATTATTTTATAGAAAATTAATTTTAAGAAATTAATCTGGAGAAGACTAAAGAGACTTACCTCCTAACTAATTAACCCAGCTAGTTAGGGTGACATAAATGGGTTGCAACCAGTACTCTGTCCCCAAGCCTGAAAAGAAGCAGATTGGACATGGTTAACCGTGGGAAAGTGAAACAGGTGGTGTGTGACATGGGGTTTATTAAATCAGCCTTTACACAGCTATGTACTTCTTTCCAGTGGGGTCGTTTTTGACAGTCCCCTAAGTTTCCTGACTCTGATTCTGGGAAATTAATATCCTATATTTACCTGGTTTTCTTTCCATTCCATCACAACCTTGAATTCTGAATTCAATTCACCTTCACCAAAGCTGTCTTTATAACTTCACCTATCTCCCCTTATCTGGAAGAGAAAGCCAGCCCATCTCTTACTGTTTACTCCGTTTCTGTGCTCACTTATCATTCCATGAAGAGCCTCCAAGTCTTTGCACATGAAATTATCTTCTCTCCCGCACTGGCCACCACAGCTCTAAACTTCATCCACAGCTTATCTCAAAGGCCAACTCATTTTTTAACCCCCTCTCTCAGAATTAATCATTTAATCCTCTTTTCTCTCTCACAGTCTTACTCTTGCCTCAATGCTAGCTCCCTCCTCAGTCTGTTTTTCTATTAGGATTTCTTTTTTATTTATCATTTACTAGACTGCACTCCCTAAAGGGAGAGATTTTCCTTTAGACACTGAGTGACTTCACAACGCACAGCCTAAACAAATGTTTGTTAAATGAACGAATGAGGAAAGCGTTTTGAATACCTGTTGCCTTCTACACAAATAGATCTAATCCCCAAACTGCAGAAATATCTTAATTTGTTGGTAAGGGAGTTTTAAAAACTAAAATTTCACAGAATGGATGGCACAAAGGAATTCCATGATGCATAAAAAGAAAATATGTTATGACACGCTTTATATATCATGAACCTATATTGCTACTCCTAGATATGACCTAAATGTTAACATTCAATTATAGTAAATCATAATTGACCTTTCTGAATTTTCTTACTTTAATTATCAATAATAAAGGAGCAGAAAGACAAGTTTAAACACTGACAATCTCCTAAAATATGAATAACTTTATAAAACGTCATTAGGAACTAATTTCAGGGTTGAGATTTAGACAGTCAACTCATTCCCAAGACACTCAAATGAGAAAAGAGACATTCACTCATTCTTTTGGATGTTTCATCTAAACAAAGACACATACTTAGATATTTGGCAATACCAGCAGAGCTGCCTGGCTGTTCTTTCCTCCGTTTGAGGAACAGTCAGATTGTGTCTGCACTGTTGGGTTGAAGGTGTTCTCACACCAAACCTAGACATGTCTTTGCTTCTCCTCATTACTTGTGACGTCATCCTTTCACTCCTTGAATAAATCAGTATCACCCCCAGCCCATATAAATCTGTTCTGCCCCCGTGCCTCTGTCTGCATGTACAGCATACTGTAAATAATCATAATGGAGCGGTTATAAAAACAGTTCTGTGGTACACCGGAGACCCCTATTGGTGAGACGTAGGCAGTGACTGCCTAGCCCCACGCCCCACAACAGAAACAGAGAGAGCTTCTATTCAGCTCCTTTGGGTTCCAATAGAGCTGAAAGCAATGCCATGGACAGTTTTTGCATACTGATTAATCCATTTGTGAAAATAAATGTGTGTGTGTTTACTAAACTTTGCGTTTGTATGAAGACATCATGAAATAAAAAGGCAGTACAAATGACTAGAAAAACACTGTGTGACCTCCTGCAATTTTCGGGCGATTCATTTTTAGTAGACAATAGACAACAGGGATAAATGCAGCATCGCTGTTATACAAGTACATATTGATCAAATACGGCAGAGCATCCACAAAGTTCCAACCTCTCCGAGAGTTAGGTAGTAACTTACATACTTCATATGCCCAACTTTAGAAACAGTACTGTATCGTCTTTAAGTATTCCTGTGATAAGAATTTAATAACTAGGCTTTTGCAGAGTCCTTAAAAGATACATTGCATAATTTAAAAGGTACTAGTTTAGAATCTCTGAATGCTTAAAGTAAAACTTGTACTTCAAATCATAAAGGACAAATTAATTTATAATGAAAAATGATTACCTCTCAAACATCTAGACTAATTCTTCAATGTGTAATTGAAATTAGTTTGACAGCTTAAAATAGGCAACAGATAGAGTTTTCACATCTACAGAATTTCTCCTATAATGTAAGAGGTATTGTATGATGCCAAATGCACCATAAATCTTCATTCATTTGGGATGGAGGATTGTCTGAGAATGTTAGTTCCTGAGTGGGTTGGTGTTTTTCCTCTTTATTTTTACATTTACATTTAAAATTTTTTAGAGAATAATGGTAACATGAGTATGATAGCTATTTATTTCAAATACCTGCTTTAAAAAGATTAAAAACTCATATGCTGTCCACACTGCTCTGAAAAAGCAAAATCTGTCATTTATCAGGTAAAAAATGCCTTTGTGCTGAGACTTGAAATATCCCTTAACTGGCATATTAACAAAACATCTTATTAAACAAAAATAGTGGGAGAAAAAAACTTCAAAAAAATTTACAGACACATTCAGTTCTTGATTCATCTTTGTTGTTGGTTTTGTTAACATTTTCATACTTGTTTTCTTCCCCATGATTTTTCTTTGTAAGCTAAATTGCTATTTCTCCTGCTTTTCCTTTCCTCTTCTCCCCCTGCCCGAAATATACATACATACACACACACACACACACACACACACATACACACGCACGCAGCCTTCTCTTGAGAACACAATACTTTCCTTGCCTTTGGCTGAAGCTCCAAGCATAGGAGAGAGCCTGGGTCTGGAGCATAAAAATCCAGTACCTGTGAGTTCCAAATAAAATACAAATTCCTTTTCTCACACTGTGATGATTGATGATCATTTATTTCTTTGCCACGTGTACCAACCTGACCCACATGCATGTGCAATTTAACTGGAAGGAAATATTTTAACTCCGCTACATGGAACTGCCGCTGCAACAGCTCGGCACAGTTTATTGACAAGCTCAGACTCCGTCCCACAAGCTGAAGCTGGAGACGGGGTGTTGGAGAAGAGAGCTCTCCTTCAGGGGAAACACACTCCTCTTCCTGCCTCCAAAGTTCCCAGTAAATGCAGCCTGATAGAACCAGCACTGAAACAGTGCATCTCTGGCCTTGAGTTCTGTGTGTGACTGGGGTGGGGAGGGGAGTGGGATGCTGGAATTTTTAAAAGGTCAGAAAACTACAGGCCTAGTGATGTAGACATCAGAGAAGGAAACCCTGAGTTCTGATCCCAGTGCTGCTGCCTGTCTCCACCTTACCCGAATTTTTTTAAACGTGATTTTCTGAGAATTTATGTACCGCCTAAACTATCTGTAATTAATAACTGTTTTTTGGATGTATAACTCTTATTTAAGTTTATTTGACGTAAGTATTACGTTAGGGTTGTGTGTACGACTAGTGACTTGAATTGTATTCATTGCAAAAGGTCACCACAAGTAGTCAGGGTCACCACACAAAGTTAATGCAGTTTTGTTTACTGTATTCTCCATGCTGCACATTACACCCTCAGGACTTATTTTGTAACTCGAAGTTTGTACCTCTTAAACTGTGATTTGTAGATACAGAGTGAATGAAGCTTCACTGTGATACCTTTGCGTGCTGCCGGGCAAAGCCCCACAAAATACAGTTCTAGAATGCATACTTGGAGCCAGATAATGATCCTACAAAGAACAGACCTGCAATAATACGTTTCTGTACCCACTCTCTTGGCTCTTGACAACTGTTTTCTCAGACTCTAAAATGCAGGAAGAATGCGCTATACAGGCAGTATTTCTGCAACCTTTAATGATTAAAAGAAAAACTATTATAAAGAATAGAATTGATTTATTCAGAGGAATGAAAAGAGGGCAAAAATCAGAAAGTTCAAAGACCAAAATGTCCCCAGCTGTGCTATAAGCTAAATCTACAACCTTTTTCCTTGTTTGTTTGTTTTTTTTCCCTCATCTATCGAATGGGCATTATAATCCCTATTCTCCCTGTGTCATATGTAAGGATCAAGGAGGGTGATGTAGGTAAAAGTGCTATGAAAAGTTCTAAGTCCTCTCTCTATGAATGGGGTTATTATTATACTGACTATTGTCAAAAAATGCCAACGCTGTTCATTGTTTTTGCTATTAGCAAAATCCAATTCCTTTTGTTTGAATTTTGCCTATAGAAAGCAATAAAGTGGAATAAATATCCATTAGTCAGTAGTCAACATATATTGAAACAGCTGAAACACCAAATCTTTTTCCTCCAAAAGCAGAATCCTAAACTAATGTTATTTCAGGAATTAGGAGGCGGGCACGGGATGAGGGGTCATTGCTGAGTTGAGGTGGGGGTAGGCTGGGGAGATGCAGCTGAGATGGGGCAAAAAAAAAAAAAAACCTCTTTCTTCCTCCAGAGAAAACCTCCCCACTAAATTCCACTCAATCTAATCATGCCTAAGATAAAAGTCAGAAGGAAGGGTCAGCTTGAACGGAGGCCAGTTATTGGTCAACATTAAGACAATATTGATAGAAAATGTAATGCAATACATTTTCCTCTGCCACACATTTCTGAATAATAGCAATTTGCCAACTAGCTAACCACCTCAGCATAAACAGTGGAACGCTCCTGCTGAGTCTCAGAAAGCCTGCTTGTCTGCAAGTGCACAATAGACAGGGAAATTCACCATAAAGCTCTGGGCCACCATTCAATGCAAACAGTCCTCAGGTCCTGCTGTGACTTGGCACACCCCGCTGGACAGCTGGAGACTGGAGAAATGGGGCTGCTGCCAATAATACATTACAAGGGATTTTCAAGCAATTTTCCGGAAACCAATAGTCCTGTGCTCTATTATCTCATGGGCAGATATTGCTATGAGCTACACATAGTTATATTATGATGCCGGGCACTGTGTATTTATAGCTGATATGATATACAATAAAACACCTCAACACTTTCCAATCCCATTTGTGAGCTCGAGCAAGGAAAAATAGGGAGACAATTTGCTACAGCCTTATGTTATGCCTAATATAATTTTGGAAATCAGCTATTGCCCTAAACAACATTTTATTACATGCATCAAAAAGATTTAACTTGCTAAGGGTCACATAAGTGTACTCAGAATATGCTTCAAAGACAAGAGACACTGCAGATAGATGGTTGATTGTACATCCCATTCCTTCTCCCACCCTCAAGATCGCTTGCAATGAAGTGCTACCAGAGTTCATTAAAAAAAGATTGCTCATTTTATGTAGCTTGAATGTATAAAATGGCAGTTATCTAAATTCCAGTGGCAAGAATGTTTAGACGACAATGCTGAGAGATAAACTAAAGTGAGTTAAATCAGGAAGACAGGCTCTGAAGCAATTAGTCTAATGTAATATCATTTTTAATGTAAAGAAGCTACATTTTCTAATTTTCACTAAAAGCCCTAGGTGCTGAATGGGTTATAATAAATGCATGCAATAAAAAACAGGTACACTCATCTTATAAAGCAGCCTATTAGCCAGACTGCTAGTCTGCAAAATCCAGTACACAGTAAACAATACTTTTTCTGTTAGAATAATGACACATAGTTTATTCCTTTATACCAGGCAGCACTTGGGGACCACATCCATTTACCAAAATAATACCAAATTAGTACTGTAAATATTGAAATCAGACCTTTCAGGCTAACCAGTGGCCTAATTTTCTCTTCAATCTACTCTTAATCTCAATTCATCAATAACACTACCTTATTATCAGACTTTGACAGCAAGCTAAGGCTTTTGATAAATTATACATCTCAAGCCAGATTTAAAATTTGAAGCTCAAGTGCTAATTATCTGTACAGGCCTAGTTAATAACGAGATTTCTTGTTAAGTATCTGATCACAGCATGGGCATCATTTGTCAAGATCCTCAAGTCTACCTTAGAGACCAGCTCTTCGAATCCTCCCTTGCCTACCATATGTAAAATTGGGATCTTTGTTTCTATAATAACCTTTTATTAGGAAGCTGACATAATGATTAAGTTCACTGTAGACACACACAATGAATTAGACAATTACCCTTGCTGCTTTAAACCACTCAGACTCCTAGCAAGACAAAATAATTAATATTGAATTTTAATTTGATGTGTTCCACATTTAAACCCCAATTTGCAAAGTACACCTGGAAAGCTGCCGCTGTTTCCTTGCAGTTTGTGCTGATGAAATAAAGGCCCCTGCAGCTTGAATGTAAAAGCACAGAAGGCACGATGTACCACGATCACTTCTAAGGGGAGCACAGAATTTTCTAGCATTAATGGGAAAGGTAATTACCTAGGTCTAACTTTATAGCCTTTTCTCTAATGAAACCATAATCTCCCAGGCCTATCCACTTTAAGCATTTGCATGATTTTAATGATTTCAGTGCCATAACTGTTGATATACCCAGTCATTTTGAAATGAAATGTCTAAAACACAGCGACGTTAATTATATTTCCAAGCTATTCTTACTGCCATAAAGTAAGGCTGAGTCACAGAGAGGCATCATCATAAAAACAACCAAAGACAGCATTTCTCACATAGTCTTCCAAAAAAAGATGAGCCCCAAGTGTATAAATCCATTTCTTTCACTTATCCTGCCCTCACATTTCACCTGTACTACATGGAAATAGGGCAGGAGAGCTCAGGTCCTTTTGCCATCACTCCTGTACCTAATATTTTCCAGGAAAGGTTTAGAATGGGTGTAGCATGATATGATCATGAAATATTTTCACTGTAACCAAATTTCCCTTTTCTTGTTCAGTCACTCAGTTATGTCCGACTGCAACCTCATAGACTATAGCACGCCAGTCTTCCTTGTCCTTCACCCTCTCCCAGAGCTTGCTCAAACTCATGTCCATTGAGTTGATGATGCCACCCAATCATCTGGTCCTCTGTTGTCCCCTTCTCCTCCTGCATTCTGTCTTTCCCAGCATCAGGGTCTTTTCCAATGAGTCAGCTCTTTGCATCAGGTGGCCAAAGTAGCAGTATACCAGGCTTCCCTGTCCTTCACTATCACCTGGAATTTGCTCAAAATCATGTCCATCGAGTCAGTGATGTCATCCAACCTTCTCATCCTCTGCTGGACTCTTCTCCTTCAGCCCTCAATATTTCCCAGCATCAGTCTTTCCCATTGAACTAGCTCTTCACATCAGGTGGCTAAAGTATTGGAGCTTTAGCTTCAGCATCAGTCCTTCCAATGAATATTCAGGGTTGATTTCCTTTAGGATTGACTGGTTAGATCTCTTTGCAGTCCAAGGGACTCTCAAGAGTCTTCTCCAACACCACAGTTCAAAAGCATCAATTCTTCAAGACTCAGCCTTCTTTATGGTCCAACTCTCACATACATACCTGACTATTGGAAAAACCGTAGCTTTGACTATATGTACCTTTGACTATACGTACCTTTGTTGGTAAAGTAATGTCTCTGCTTTTTGATATGCTGTCTAGGTTTGTCATAAGCTTTTCTTCCAAGGAGCAAGTGTCTTTTAATTTCATGGCTGCAGTCACCATCTGCAGTAACTTTGGAGCCCAAGAAAGTAAAGTCTTTTACTGTTTCCATTGTTTCCCCATCTATTTGCCATGAAGTGATGGGACTAGATGCCATGATCTTCGTTTTTTGAATTTTGAGTTTCAAGCCAGCTTTTCCACTCTCCTCTTTCACCTTCATCAAGAGGCTCTTTAGTTCCTCTTCGCTTTCTGCCATAAGAGAGGTGTCATCTGCATATCTGAGGTTATTGATATTTCTCCCCCCAGCCTTGATTCCAGCTTCTGCTTCATCCAGCCCAGCATTTCACATGATATGCTCTGTATAGAAGCTAAATAAGTAGGGTGACAATATACAGGCTTGACTTACTCCTTTCCCAGTTTAGAACCAGTCCATTATGCCACGTCTGGTTCTAACTGTTGTTTCTTGACCTGTATACAGGTTTCTGAGGAGGCACATAAGGTGGTCTGGTATTCCAATCTCTTTAAGAATTTTCCACAGTTTGCTGTGATCCATACAAAGACTTTAGCATAGTTAATGCAGCAGAAGTAGATGTTTTACTGGAATTCTCTTGCTTTTTCTATGATCTAATGGATGTTGACAATTTGATCTCTGGTACCTCTGCCTTTTCTAAATCCAGCTTGTACATCTGGAAGTTCTTGGGTCACATACCATTGAAGCCTAGCTTGGAGAATTTTGAGCATGACGTGAAATGAGTACAACTGTGTGGTAGTTGAACATTCTTTGGCATTGCCCTTCTCTGGGACTGGAATGAAAAAACTGACCTTTTCCAATCCTGTGACCACTGCTGAGTGTTCCAAATTTGCTGGCTTATTGAGTGCAGCATTTTAACAGCATCATCTTTTAGGATTTTCAATAGCTCAGCTGGAATTCCATCACCTCAGCTAGCTTTGTTCATAGTGATGTTACCTAAAGCCCTCTTGACTTCACACTCCATATGTCTGGCTCTAAGTGAGTGATCACACTATCGTGGTTATCTGTATCATTAGGATCTTTTTTTGTATAGTTCTTCTGTGTATTCTTGCCACCTCTTCTTAATATCTTCTGCTTGTTAGAGCCATACCATTTCTATCCTTTACTGAGCCCATCTTTGCATGAAATGTTCCCTTGGTATCTCTAATTTTCTTAAAAAGATCACTAGTCTTTCCCATTCTATTGTTTTCTTCTATTTCTTTGCACTGTCCACTTAGGAAGGCTTTCTTATCTGTCCTTGTCATTCTTTGAACTCTGCAATCTGATGGGAATACCTTTCCTTTTCTCTTTCCTTTACATAGTGATTAGCTTTCCTGGTTGGGAGCCTTGTGGGAGGGGCTGGTATTGGTGCAATTTTTCTTACCATGGAAATGCTGGAGTTTGGGAGAAGAGAGATAACTTTCTCCTGTATGGCATCATACAGTGCTAAGATTGAAATATCAGATTAAACTGAGTTATTTATTTTATGACCTATTAAGGCAACTCATGTTATTACAGGAAAGGAATAAAGATTCACAGTCCATTTATTGTGAACTCTCAGTTCAGTTCAGTTCAGTTCAGTCGCTCAGTCGTGTCCAACTCTTTGCGACCCCATGAATCGCAGCACGCCAGGCCTCCCTGTCCATCACCATCTCCCGGAGTTCACTCAGACTCACGTCCATCGAGCTGTCTCTTATACACATCTAGATGTGTATAAGAGACAGCCTGCATGCAGGTTTCTCAGGAGACAAGGCCCCCTAGATGACTGTAATTGCAGTCAAGCTTGAGAACCNCCCTCCTCCAGGGGATATTCCCGACCCAGGGATTCCTGTCTCTTATACACATCTAGATGTGTATAAGAGACAGGTTCATTTCAGTTCAGTCGCTCAGTCGTGTCCGACTCTTTGCGACCCCATGAATCGCAGCACGCCAGGCCTCCCTGTCCATCACCATCTCCCGGAGTTCACTCAGACTCATGTCCATCGAGTCCGTGATACCATCCAGCCATCTCATCCTCTGTCGTCCCCTTCTCCTCCTGCCCCCAATCCCTCCCAGCATCAGAGTCTTTTCCAATGAGTCAACTTTTCGCATGAGGTGGCCAAAGTACTGGAGTTTCAGCTTTAGCATCAGTCCTTCCAGAGAAATCCCAGGGCTGATCTCCTTCAGAATGGACTGGATGGATCTCCTTGCAGTCCAAGGGACTCTCAGGAGTCTTCTCCAACACCACAGTTCAAAAGCATCGATTCTTCGGCACTCAAAATCCCTTATTCATCCAGATTGAGGAGCTTCCATACTCATGAGTGAGGTGGCCAAGTCCAAAAACAATGGACTCTCTAACTTAATGGATTCTCTTCTCTCCTTGGGTTTCCCTTTTACCTACCTCCTATTCCAGCAACTCACTGCCTCCTCGATCACTGCCTACCTGGGTGGCAACCAGAGGAGGCTATCATACTGCTGCGGTGGAGAGGCGCCAAGGAGAGGTTCTTAAAATTATAGCACCCATTTGGTTTGCCAGGTCTACCAGGGGCAGGGAAAGGTTGCGTCAGTCTCTCAACAAGGTACAAAGTATCCAAAGATCCTCAGATTTTGTTCTATCAATAGTGCTAGGGACTTCCCTGGTGGTCCAGTGGCTAAGACTCTGTGCTCCCAAGGGAGGGGACCCAGGTTCAAATCCCTGGTTGGGGAACTAGCTTCTGCATGCAAGACAGAGTGCAGCCAAATTAAAAAAAAAAAAAAAGTGCCAAAATGAAGACACTTTTTTCTGAGCACATCCCCTCCCACCAGATCCCTGCAATACGCAGATGACGCAGTCATGGGAAATAGTTTCTGAGCTTAAGTTTGACCCTTTGTTAAGTTACAGATGAAGACCAGCTTTACTGAGACTTTATCCTATAGATAAAACAGTCATTTACTCATGTCTCAAAATGTAGAACTTTTCCTGAGACTATAAATCAGGTCTATATAAGGAGAATGGAATGATGATTACTTTCTGAGCTAAATATCCTGATAAAACAGAAAAACACCAGGGCTCTCAAATCTATTGATGAAATTAGCAACAACTCCACATCTTCTTAAACATTTCTTCTTTTGATTACTCCCATTAAGCTATTAAGCTGAAGTATTGAATAATACTTTTTCCCTAGGCCATCTCTTTTAAAACTAGAATCAAGGCTCTGCAAGTTACAAATTCTGTAACCTTGGGAAAGTTAGGTAAACTCTCTGAACTTCAGTTTTATCAGGAGTAAAATTTAGAATAAGAAGGGTCTATTTCTGAAGTTGTTAAGGGGATTAAACAATATATATCATACTCTCAGAAGAGTTGTTGACACTAGTTAATGCTTAATACACTGGTTGCTATTAATAGCGTTGTTAAGTGGTCTTCTTATTTAGAAAGATGGTCTTTTTTAGTCACTACGTTGTGTCCAACTCTTTTGTGACCCCATGGACTCTAGCCCACCTGGTTCCTCTTGCCTGAGACTTCCCCGGCAAGAATAATGAGGTGGGTTGCCATTTCCTTCTCCAGGGATCTTCCTCACCCAGGAATCGAGCACCCATGTCTTCTGCATTGGCAGGTGGATTCTTTACCACTAAACCACCAAGGAAGCCCTATTTAGAAAGATGCTGCAGACTATTACTTAGTACTTCTTAAATAAAGCATTTACACAATTTAATGAGGATCATGGGAACCTCAGTTCTAGGAGTAACAAATCAAGGGTCAAAATTATGGTATTTCTTCAGGCAGGATTTGCAAATTCTGTTTGCACAATTTGGCTAATTTAGATACCTCATACAAGTAGAATTATCAGTATTTATCCTCTTGTGCCTCATTTATTTAACTTAGCCTGATGTCCTCAAAGTTCATACAGGTTGCAGTATATGACACGATTTCCTTCTTTTTTAAGGCTAAATAGTGTTTCATTGTATATGCATTTATATTAATACCACATTTTCTTTATCTGTTCATCTTAACAACATTGACATTTGTTAATGTCATATTAACAATAACATAACATAACAAAGGGGACATTTAGGTGGCTTCTGCCTCTTGGCTAATTATGAATAATGCTACAGTGAACATGGGTATGCAACTACTTCTTGAAAATTCTATTTCCAATTTCTATATATATATATATATCTCTGAAGGAGAACTGCTGGATCGTATGGTAATTCTATTTAAAAAATTTTGAGGAACCTCCATACTGTTTTCCATAGTGGTTATACCAATTTACATCTCCACTAACAGTGCATAAAATGTCTGTTTCTCCACATCCTTAACAATGTGAAGGAAAAAAACAATTTTTTAAAAAAATAGTGGCCATCCTAATGGATGCAAGATGGTGTTTTACTGTAGTTTGGATTTGCATTTTCTTGATGATTAGTGATGTTAAGCCTCTTTTCATATGCTTGTTGACCATTTGTTTATCTTCTTTGGAGAAATGGTGTTTGGTTGGTTGGTATCATTTGTCTATTTTTGCTTTTGTTGCCTGTGCTTTTAAAATGCCAAGAAATCACTGTCGAGACCAACGTCCTGAAGCTTTGCCTCTGTTTTCTTTTAGGAGTTTTAGAAGTTTCAGGCCTTAAATTTAGGTCCATTTGGGGTTAGCTTTTGTATATGGTATGAGGTAAAAGTTCAACTTCATTCTTTTATGTGTGGCTATCCAGTTGTCCCGCCTCTATTTGTTGAAGAGACCATCCATTCCCCATTGTATGGGTTTGAGGCACAATTATTTGAAGGTCATTTGACCACTTAGGTGAGGGTTTATCTCTGTGTTAACTATTCCATTTGTCTATGTTTGTCTTTATGCCAGTGCAAAAGGGTTTTGATTATAGCTTTGTAATGTGCTTTGTAATCAAGAAGAATGAGGCCTCCAACTTGGTTTTTCTTTCTCAAGATTGTTTTGGGGAAATACATTACATTTTAATGTTATTGTTATCAATGTTGTTATCTTTGGTTGAGACTATGAGGGACCAATCTGAATCTTGCAAATGGTATTTAATAAGCAACTGTATTTAATTACAAAAAGGTATAACATAGTATAACTGGGAAGGGTATGAAATATTTTCATTTCACACCTGTATAAGCTGGACTCCAAGTCTCTATTTCTGCTAATGATAGAAAGTTTAACCCTGCTAATTTCAAATACAGTTGGTGCAATATAATGATTTTTCAGCTATAAATGGTGTCATTATCCCATTTTCAGTACAGTGCTTTACACCATCTCCAGTCAGTCTCTCATTGGATTATGGCCTAATCTAATGATGATGGTGTCCTTATAAGAGGAGGGAAATGTGAACTTGTACACACAGAGAGGAGAATGCCATGTAACAACAGAAGTAAATGTTGGAATGATGTATTAACAAACCAAAGATTCCTGGCAATCACTAGAAGCTAGGAAAAAGGCACAGAATAGATCCTCCCTCAGAGCCTGGGAAAGAACTGACTTTGCCAGCACCCTAATTGCACACTTCTAGCCTTCTTTACCAGAGAAGGCAATGGCACCCCACTCCAGTACTCTTGCCTGGAAAATCCTATGGGCGGAGGAGCCTGGTGGGCTGCAGTCCATGGGGTCGCGAAGAGTCAGACATGACTGAGCGACTTCACTTTCACTTTTCACTTTTCACTTTTCACTTTCATGCATTGGAGAAGGAAATGGCAACCCACTCCAGTGTTTTTGCCTGGAGAATCCCAGGGACAGCGGAGCCTGGGGGGCTGCCATCTTGGGATCGCACAGAGTCGGACACGACTGAAGCGACGCAGCAGCAGCAGCAGCCTTCTTTACTTTGAGAGAATAAATTTCTGTTGTTTTAAGCCACCAAGTTGTAGTACTTTTGTTAACAACACCTCTGAGAAGTCAAACTACCCTCCATCCTCGATTTCTTTTGCTGGTGCAGACTGAGTAGTACCCTTGTCCCTGCTCATCTGTTTTGTCCCTAGGATTGCTGCCTTCAATTAATCATCTACAACTCTGCAGACTAGCAAGCCTACTCCCCTCTGCACTTGCTACTCATTATGATAATGTGTCCACCTGGCTGCTGAAGGTTAATCACTGCCACCTGGTCTATTGCTTCATGGCCTGGGACTTTGCAATCAAGTGCCTTGATCTGTGGCAGCATCTCCTACCACCAGCCCAGGCCCACAGAGGAGAGCTGTCATGAGACTTTTCGGTGTTGGGTATGCCCTTCCCACCACTGAATCTTGTGTATCCTTGGAAGATAGTGTATCCTGTGAGCCTTTCCATGCAACATAACCATTGGGTGAGTTTCTTGGCTTTCCACAGTATATTCCACTCTAGCTTGCTGACTTCTCTGAGCCTTTGAGCCCTTACTTCTATCCTCTGCTGTGGCAATTCTGACACTGCGGCCTCACTTAGCATATGCCATCACTTTTTCCAGGCTTCTAAGAACCATCCTAGAAGCAAGTTTGCACCATCTCCTGGAGTCCTTGTCTAAATATTAATATTCTGTATTACTGGAGAGTGCTCTCAAATTAGTAACTCTCCCTTATTCAGCCTTATGTTCTTGAATCAAGCAGTGGCGGTGGAGACAGCAGGACTCCCTGGCCTCTGGATCACAAGCCAAGTGCTAGGAACCATCCAAGCTCTTTGTGTCTTCTCTCCAACCCTTCTAGTAATTGCCTGGATTAAAACCCTTTTCTCCTGAATTAGTTGAGTGCTTCCGGAGGGCTGCTCTGATACATAATTTTTATTTTATTTTATGTTGGAGGGTTTTTTTTTTTAGGTTTTTTTTTTTTTTTTTGGTTTTTTTTTG
>SJYX01022805.1:98506-112686 GCA_006410675.1 Oreotragus oreotragus | reverse complement strand
TTTTTTTTTTTTTTTTTTTTTTTTTTTTTTTGGATTGATACACTTTTACAAAAGTATATTTTTTAAAAAAGAAGAGAAAGACAATAGTTGGGGACAGGCAATGTCAAGGAAGGATGGAGAGTGAAGATGTACTTAACACTTAACTAGTGTGTAAGGACCTCCAGCCAGTCAGAACAGGAGTGGCTAACCCTTTGATACCAGGCCACAGTAGATCCATGCTTCTCCAGTGGGAGAAGAGGCACTTAGGGTGCTTGCAACTGGTGTTTCCCAATTGGTACTAAACTCATATTTTAACCACAAGACCAGTATACTAGAAGCTCCCAGAAGGGAAAATACTTGAGAACCAATATAGAATAAGGGGTAAAAATCACCCAATGAGGTGACTTGTTGAAAATGAAAATTCCTATACCCTTCCCCAAAGATTCTGATCCTAAGATCTGGGGTGAAACTCGGAAATCTCTTTTTATAAGCGTTCTAGGAGATTCTGATGGAGAACATCAACAGAATGTGATCTGAGAAAGAATATTCAGCAGACAGAGAAGGGACAGAGGAAAGGAAAGGCTGTTGATGGAGTGGAAGCAGGGGTGCTGAAGTTGGAGAGTGGAATCTGTGTGGTTCTTTGAGTCTCTCTCCATGACAACTCAGCAGAAGAAGCCAGGCCTGTCAACAGTCTCATGAATCTAGGCTCAAGGGAGATCTTTCTAGCATAGTGCTCTGGAAAACCACAAGTAAAGAGAAAAGTGCTAGGTTTTCAGTCACCTGCAGTGTCCAGGCTGAGTAGGAAGGAAGAGACGTGAGAAGAGGGTTGAAAGATTAGAAGAAATTGAGGATTCAAGCAACCATAAGTCTCTGAGGTCAAAATAGAGATTGCACAGGAGATAGGGGTGTGGCCGAGAAGGAAGGAGATTGTGGTCAGTTCTCTATCACAGAGCAGTTCTGGGATGTGGCAGTCCTCAGAGTACGTTGCCCAAGAAGTAGGTGGCTGAACTGGAACACTTCACGGAGGGGCATGAAGAGGGCAACTTCCAAAAGTGCTACATTAGTGTGGCAGCCTGAAAAACGGTCCCCAAAAGACATCTACATCCTAATCCCTGGAACCTATGAATGTCACCTTATGAGGCAAAAAAAAAAAAAAAAAAAGGTAGGGAGTAGGGTTCTTAAAATGTGATTAAGTTAAGAATCTTGAGATGAAGAGATCTTCCTGGGTTATGTGAGCAGGCCCTAAATGCTATCAGATTTCACACACTCAGAAGAGAAGGAGGCAGTATGACCACAAAGACAGTTGGAATGACATAGCCAGAAGCCAAGGAATGCTGGCAGCCACTAGAAGATAAAAGAAGATAGAAATAGATGTTCCCCTAAAGGAACATAAAAGTATGCCTTCCCCACATGTTCCTCCAGAGACAGTGTGGGCACACCAATACCTTGATTTCAGTCCAGTGACACTGATTTCAGATTTCTGGCCTCAGAACTGTGGAAGAATAAGTTTCTGTTATTTTAAGCCATTAAGTGGGTGGTGAGCAGTCACTTTAACAATACAGCTAGGCTGCTGAGTGTGTTTATATGGATGTTGAAATATTCTAGATTTACAGTAAGTTAGCCAGAGTCTTTGACCAAGAGTGCAAGTGGAGAGCTCAGTAATTTTCACTCAGGAAGTGCTAAGCAGTATGAACCGCAGAAAGGGAGGAGCTTTTACAAAAAGGTGGACAGGTAATTGTATAGGAAAGGTCATGAGAGAGCTAGATAAACGCCACCTCCTGGCTTCAGGGATGTGATAAGTCTTTCCTTTGAAGGCAGCTTTAGGGAAAGATGGATCTAAAACCTTAACAAGTGAGCTATGGAATCAGTTTTTTTTAAAGACGTTAAGGATGTGGAGGTATGGAGATTACTTTCTTTGATTCCAGTCAAATTCGTTAGAATGTCAAATGCACTAAAAGCTATTTAACCAATGATATAAGATGCAGAATACTGTAAAGCCACGTGTAACTGTGACTAGTACACATCTTCCTATGTTGCACACAGGGCAAAATCTGTGGGGCCTGAAAGTTGATGGGCCTTCTTCAAGAAAGAAAAACAAAGTTATCGGCACAAATGAAGTACAAACATGGATTTTTATTTGGAATGAAAAAAAGTTAAAATGTTTAAAAGCTAATACCACAAACATCAGAAAGTCCAGAAAAATACATATATATTTATAATTAATTTTGTGATACATCTCTGTTTTTTCAATATTTTTAGTGGCATATTCTGAAAATTATACAATATTCACCTTATGGCTTACATAAGGACAGTTAAAATGTAATTTCTTAATTGCCACTACCTTGTATTGAAGTATAATAATATAACTCAAATTTTATGCTTCTACAACACTCATTGACTTGAACATGTAGAGCTTTGTCTCTTGATTTTTCTGCCTGTTTGTTGAAGCGGTGACAGTTTTCTCTGCCTTTTTCTGGAACCACCAGATTTTAGTAGTGCAACCTACACCGGTATTTTAAGAGCCAGTATTTAAAGGTACATGCAGCCTCACCTAGGGATGAATTCATTGGTAATGGTACAGCTACAGATTCTTCCCTACCCCTCAGGAATACTAATCAACTTGAAGTCTCATAAAAAGAGAAATGATATGGTGCATTTATAATTATGCACTACATAATCAAGAAGATCCCTGACAGGAAGAACTTCTATTTTGACTAAGCTTTAAGGAAAACCACCTCTCCCTTCAAATATTTTCACATCTGGTTTTTCGAAGGCACTTCTAATCATGCCTCTCCACCACCACCCACCTAGCATTTGTGTCTGGCACTATAGTATGTTTGTATCATGATCCAACTTCTGGCCCTGCACATTCATTTCAAAGTTGGATATGTCAGCCCAGAGGGCAGCAGAAGTATTCCTAGAAGTCATTCCATCACCAGAATGACTAAAAATAACTTAACTATACACAGAAGTGACTGCAAACCACATAAATGTATCTCCCTAAATCTAAAATAAATGCAACCCCAACTTTATTAAACTTCTCTTTACCAGAACCCCAAATCTCTGTAGTTATCCCAACACTACCCAATTCAAGGACAAGTGCAATGGGAAGAAATTCAGAGGGGAACAGATTTATTTTTATTTATTTATTTATGCAAAAATTTCAAAACCATAACCATGTGACCACACTGCTAAAAGTTTACTTGGCTTCACAGTAAATCTGCCTCTGGTTGCAGGGCTCAACACAAGCTTAAAGAGCCAACTTTTCACCAAAATGAAAGGTTATTTGCAGATACCTAAAGTCATTCAAATCTGAGGTCTGACCTACTAGAATAGCCCCTAAAATATTTCTGGTTAGTCACGTCCCACTTCAGCAAACTTCATGGGACATCCACCTTCATTTGCTGTCCTGAAATTTGATGGTGTGGGATATTACTGATGTACATAAACGCATCCTTAGATGAAGCTTCGAAATGTTTGTGATTGTCAAGTTCTTTTCATTGGAAACACAATCTGATGTGCATTGTTCCTCCTTTTGCATCTTTATCTGGAATCTGTAAGCCATGGAAATAGAAAATGGATTCTGAGCAGAGTGAGCATCCATTTTTTCTTTGCATAGGGTCCTTAAAATAGTCAGTGTTTGTCAACAGAAATAAAATGCATTGTATGAGAATCCCGTACGTGCAAGCCAGAGCACAATTGGTAGGAAAAGACCATAAAGGCTTCAAAAACCATCCAGCTTTTATCCCTTTTGTTTCATTGTTGTAAATGAAAAGTTGACAGGTCCTTTTGAAAAAAATCCTCTGCTGGGAGAGCAGTGGAACCCAGAATTATGCTTCATAAGCCCACAGGAACTTTCTGGGGTGAATTAAAATAGCATGCACACCATATTAGATTAAAAGACAGGTTTCCAGTGTTACATGTGTCTCCTCTTCAAAGTAAATGAAAAAACTCTGAGTTCAAAGTGAGAGAAATGGCAGGAGACCCTGATATAGCAACATATCACCTTCCTGACAGCAAGAGCCTCCACGCTCACCATCATTCTCCTGCAGGCTAGAAAGTGGAGGCAAGCAGCACTGTCCCCATTTCTAACTATGGTTTGTCCAGACCCATGCACCAACCAGAGTCTGGGTGGGGAGAATGCTAGGGTGTGAAGACCCCCTGAGGCGTCATGCCTGGTCAGAGTCCCGCTCAGGGCTTTCAGACACAACCCTGTAAAAGAGCAGACTCAGGTTCCCACCTTTCAGGTAAGAAACCAGCCAGCCTGGTAGCATTTGGTGCAGTAATTAATCTCCCAGAGGCTAAAAGACATGGCATTAAATCTGTGTTGAGGTTACAGAGCTACAGTCATGTAGAAAAGTTCAGTGTCCTTATCTTAACAGTTACTCTAAGAGCTATCCTGATACATCAAAAGATTTAATTAATTTTGATCTCTTACTAGCTAAAGGGAAAAAGATGAAGACAAAACAGAGATATGGTTAAAAAAGGGGAAAAGTTCCAATTCCAGATCATTATCCAAATTATCCATATCCCATGAGAACATTGGAAGGATAACCTCCATTAGGGTGACAGCCATTTAAAGTGTTGTCATAAATTGTGCAAATTTAAGAGAGCAGATCTGTTTGGAAGCTTTCAAGTAAGCTCTATTCATGCATATTCTTGGTAATCAGAGGTAGCTTTACATGTAGGAAGAATGGTGGCCACATCTGACATGTGATTTCAGGAAAGAGAATCAGTAGCCACTGGGCCCTTCGCATATTTTATCTGACTCCTCTTAACACTTAACGAGGAAGCTGAAATTCTTGGCATTTTATTAATATACACAAGGAAGATGAGACCCCGCCCCCCAAATTTAAGCACCTTGCCTAAGGTCATAAAGCTAGTAAGTTAGTAAGCCAGAATTCAGATCCATGTCCATCTGTCTAGAGTATCTGTCTAGTATCTGTATTTCCTTGGCACACCCAGCAGCCCCCAGCAGCCCCCAGCAGCCCACCTCAGCTGCTGTAACAGAGTGAAGTGAAGTCGCTCAGTTGTGCCCGACTCTTCGCGACCCCATGGACAGTAGCCTGTACCAAGCTCCTCCATCCATGGGATTTTCTAGACAAGAGCACTGGAGTGGGTTGCTGTTTCCTTCTCCAGGGAATCTTCCTGACCCAGCGATTAAACCCAGGTCTCCCGCATCGTAGACAGACGCTTTACTGTCTGAGCCAGAAACCCATGATTATAATGCCTTAAGTGAGAAAGACATTAATTTGTCATGTGACATGTAATAGTTCAGGATTAGCTGTCCAATGTGGGTATGGTGTTTCCATTGTGCTGGGACCACAGGTTCCTTCTATATTGTTGCCCCACCATCTCAAGGACCTTGTGGTCCAAAGTGTCTCATCCACATAGTTCAAGATGGGCCATCACTATCATCACTGCATCCTAGTCAACAGGAAGGACCAGCCCCTCCCCTCTCAGGGTGTGACCTTAAAGTGGTACACATGACTCTTGCTCACCTTCATTTACCAGCACATAAGACCACAGCTGGCTGCAAAGAAGGATAAGAAATAGAGTCTTTATTCTCAGAAATCATGTACCCAGCTGTTATAAAAGGACTAACAAGGGGCCATATATCAATCTCTGCCACACTGATTCCTTAATACATTAAATTTCACCTTAACTCTTGTGATTCTCTACCTTAAAGCATGATTGGGTCATTTTTGGAGAGAAGCAGAAGGCGTCACCGTTTCCAACAATGACATAAAATACTTGCTCAATGCTGAGTTTAAAATTTTCTTGTCATTTTATCTGGGACTCTTGTTTCCCACAGTACTATGGTCTTTCTGACACCTCGCTTATTCTGTTCTCTTTTCTCTTGTGTCATGGTCCCTGCATATTTTGTGCTATGGATCATGCTAAGTGGATTGAGTTCTCACAGAGACTAAGGGCCCAACCTGGAAATGACCTCCCTGCTCCCTGAGGAAGCCCAGGGTTGTGACTCCACCCAGAGAGCCCTCTTCTGGACTTGAGCACAAGAATGAAACTGGAGACATGTAGCCCTCCACCTGGCCAACTTTGATCTGATCCATATGATGGGGTCATGAATGATTTTGTCGAGTCCAAGTCCAAATCCCCCATCTCCTCAGTGGCATTCCAAGGACCCCAGGGTGGTATGTGTGGAGCCAAGACTGGGGAACTGCTGACCCCAAGTAAGGATCGCCTATGGCTGGAGAAGAATCACCCTTATCCTCCCATGTTCTTCCATTAAAATTTCAACTATAATTTCACTAATTTGCTTCTAATTGTTCTTAGTGATCTTGGACACACGATATATCAAATCAGTATTCGGTTGAAAGGAAATGTCCTTATATGTATTCTCAAGACCTTACTTTGGTCCTCAGCCTCAAGAAGCTCACACAGATGGTGGAGAATGTGCTGGTGAAAGGACACCAAAGGAAAACATCCACAGCAGGAGTAGAAGTTGTTGTTGTTGTGGAGTCGCTCAGTCATGTCCAGCTCTTTGTGACCCCACGGACTGCAGCACGCCAGACTTCCCTGTCCTTCACTATCTCCCAGAGTTTGCTCAAACTCAAGTCCATTGAGTCAGTGATGCCATCCCACCATCTCATCCTCTGTTGCGCCTTTCTCTTCCTGCCCTCAATTTTTCCGAGCATCAGGGTCTTTTCCAATGAGTCCGCTCCTCGCATCTGGTGGCCAAAGTATTGGAGGTTCAGCTTCAGCATCAGTCCTTCCAATGAATGTTCAAGGCTGATTTCCTTTAGGATTAACTGGTTTGCTCTCCTTGCTGTCCAAGGGCCTCTCAAGAGTCTTCTCCAGCACCAGTTTGGAAGCATCATTTCTTTGGTGCTCAGCCTTCTTTATGGCCATACTTAACAATAATTGAGATTGCAAACAACCTCAATGTGGAAAATAATTATTTAATAAGTAGATATGAAAACAATTCTTAAAAAGTCATGGCACAGCCACATGGTGAATCATTATATAGCCATTTAGATTAGGTTTATGAGCTGTTTTAATAGCAAAGTGCTTACAATTTAATATTAAGTTAAAAATACCAAAATTATATTTGCAACGTGGTCACAACTGTCAGAAAAAAATAGGGAAAAACATGACGAAAGTTGGTTGTCTTTGGGTAATGACATTATAAGTGACATACCTTTTTATTTTTCTGTATTTTAATAATTGTTATTTTTGTAATATTAGCTCCTAAGGAGATGCTATGTGGGACATTTAACATATTTTAACTCATTTAATCTCTCAAAAAGCCTGTGAAATAGGGTAACTAGGAACATGTGCTTTTCAAAGTATCTTTGTGACCCTGCTGTGCTCACGGTGCTGGACCATGGTGTGTCGCGGTCAGCAGCAGCACTGGCAGACATTAATGACAAAGCGTGCTGTGATAGGCAGAAATGGGGACGAGTCTGGGATCTGAAGGCAGGCTTGAGTTTGAATTCAGGCTCTACCACTAACAAGCAGTGCGACTTGGATAAACTCAGTTAAGGTTTCTGAACCTCAGTTTCTCCCAAATGTTAAATGCCTTTAACAATGCCACAGTAACAAAACTGAATGATTGCAAAGTCCCTGGCATGGAGTTTAAGAGCAAAATAAATAGTAGGTATACAGGAGGTGTGTGTGTGTGAGATACAAGGCCATCAGTAGAGGGGTGACAGATATAACAACATCCATACCAGGAAGGACACTGAACGTTTAGGGTCTTCTCTCTCACAGAAATCACATCATCAAAAACTATTTGGGGGGCTGATTTTGCTGCCGCTGCCACGACTAGACTACAAGTACGGGACAGGCAAGAGACACGGGTTCATTCCCTGGGTCGGGAGATACCCTGCGGGAGGAAATGGAGCTCCAGTATTCTTGCCTGAGAATTCCCTGGACAGAGGAACCTGGCGGGCTACAGTCCACACACACACACTCGCTGATGGTCACTACTAGAAATAGCCACAAGAGGGAGCTATTTTGCCCCCTCTGATATTTTGAATCCAACCACATTTGGGGTTTTCTCCTTACCCCTTCTTTCAAGAAAAAGAAAACGAGTCAGGCCCAGTGGCCTGATCCCCGTAAAGCTTCTAGATGCAGACTAGACACAGGGCAGGCTCAACACCTGCTGAGTACAAAGGAGGCCCCATTAAGGGCAGGTGGCCTCCTGCGCTCTATTCACCCTCCCGCGCTCTATTCACCCTCCCGCGCTCTATTCACCCTCCTGCGCTCTATTCATCCCAGGGCAGGACTCCCTGGCTTTCCAGGTCTTCACAATATCCAGAACCTCAGATACCCCTCCCTCTGGCCGGCCCACCCCTGATAGCCCCACTGCCAGACCCTGTCTGATTGTAGGTGTAGGAGGCTGGCTTTGAGTCTTCTGCCCATGAAACAGCCCTGGGCTTGTCACTGAGCCTCTGGCTCCTGATTTGCAGAGCATCAGTTTCATCAGTTATAATGAAGACTGATGAGATAATAAACATGGAAGTACTTGTAATGGAAAGTGCGTGTAGAGCATTCATATCGTGGGAGCGGGAGGCCTCGAACCCATCACATTAGTGCATACCCCTCTTTCCATGAATTATGGCCCCTGCTTCTTGTGCCCGCAGCGGACAGGGAAGAAACAGACAGTTTGTTCCGCTCAGTTTAATTCACTTACCCAAGTTAAAGGGAAGGATATCTGTAAAAATGCTCAGAGCCCACTTCCTCACACCTGTCCTAGTAGTCTGGCGACTCCTCACAAATCCATGGTGAACTGGGACACTGGATTTCATTGTAAAAAGGCTCGCAAAGAACGAGAACACTTGAGTTAGGAAGGTGACCCCTGAAGACCCTACTCAGAGTTTCCCAGAGGCCTTGGAGATTAAAGGGAAAATATTCTGGTTCTGGGCCAGTGAGAAAAGATCCCAACCAACAGTCAGAAGCTTTTACTTTCTAGCTGCCACCACTGGGGTTAGAGAGAATCAAAGAGCACGTGCCTCACTTTTCATGTCTGGAAAATAGAGACAATAACAACATGTGTGTGTTTGCATGCTCGGTCATTTCTGACTCTTTGCTGCCCCTTGGACTATAGCCTGCCCGATTCCTCTGTCCATGGGATTTTCTAGGCAAGAATACTGGAGTGGGTTGCCATTCCTGCCTCAGGGGATCTTCCCAACCCAGGGATTGAACCTTCCTCTCTTGCGTCTCCTGCATTGGCAGACGAATTCTTTAGCACTGTGTCACCTGGGAAGCCCCTCAAATAATGTTTAGCACTAACCATCTATCAGACACTGTTTTCAGTGTTTTACACTTAACCCTCAGAACAATCCCATCTATAGGTACTATTATCTCCATTTTAAAGATGAACCAAGCAGAAGGGAACAAGAGCTTTAAAAAGTGATTAGCAATGATTATCATGCGTGAATATAGATGTCCAAGGTCTTTATACTTCTGTGTGATTGCTGCACCTTATGGAGGATTGACTTCTACTAATCAGATGATAAAGACAGTCAAGCAAGATGGATTTTCCTGAACTCTCCTTAGAGTGGGGCCCTTCACAGGAGCACTTCTAACAGACAAAGGGGACCCTCTGTGTGGTTCAAATGAACTGGGTACTTGGAGAATCCTGTTACAAGAAGAAACAAATGATTTGTACATCAATAATACCTTTCACGGTACTGATTCCCTACCTTTCCTTATCATCCCAATCCTGAATTTTCTTCCAGTTCTTCTACAACCCACTCCCAACTCCAGACCCCAAAGCTGGTGGCTCTGTGACTCTGCGTCATTCTCCCTTATTTGTGCAACAGTCAAGCAGTCCTCATGCATCCACTGGACTGGAGTGCTCTCTCTAGGGACCAGCAGCAGAATCTAAAACAGAATCGAGGAGTCCTGTGAGTCCTGGAACCTGGAGCAGGGATCCTATGGGCCAGCAGTACCAATCTATAGATTTCCAGACTTGAAGATTTCAGAAGTGAACTACTTACTTGTGACTTTGAGAATTTTCAGTAATTATCATGAAGGCAAACAGGTTTTGATTCATATATGTCAGGCACTGGTGCTAGGCACTTAACGTACATTCTTGTTTTTTTAAACAATCCTTTGAGATTGACATTTCACATTTAAGGCTTAAAAAGCAGATGGCTCAAGAGTAGTGGTCAGCAAGCTATAGCCCATGTGCCAGGCACCTGTTTTTGTAACTAAAGTTTTATGGAATATAACCATACCCATTCATAACTATTGCTAATGGCTGCTTTTCTGCTAAGAGTTGTGCTACAACTCTTTTGTGCTAGAGTTGAGTCATTGCAACAGATACCACATAAGGTCTGGAAGCCTTATTATGAGGTTCCTTAAGATGTCCCTTCTTTGGAACCAAACTACCTGCCTTTCAATTCTGTCTCTGCCTCTTATCAGCTATCTGAACTTGAACAAGTTTGTTTACTTCTCTGGGCTCAGACTTCCTCATCTGTAAACTGGGAATAATGATAGAATCTGTATCATACGATATAGCACACAAGTACAGCCTGAAAACTTGTTAGAAACGCAAATCCTGCTTCATCCCAGACCTACTAAATCAGAAACTCTGGGAGGCAGGCCCTAGAATCTGTGCTTTAATAAGTTCCCCAGGTCATTCTGACACCACTGAAGTCTAAGAACCACTGACACTTGTTTTTAAAGTAGTTGCCCAGAGTCAGTGCTAGATAAAGTTTCGCTAAGATTATCACTAAGAATAATGTTTACACAATCTCTATTCTGAGGGCTTGTCTTGAAAATCAGTCGTAAATTCATAAGCTCTTAGCAGGAAGAGTAGTATTTGACATTGCTTTTATATCCGTCATGTGCCAAGCACAAGTTAGGTGCTCCTTCAGCATTATTTGACCGGTCGAACAACTTCTAAAAATGGGGTTGTTTTCCTGGGATCTGTGAAGCCACTCCCAGTGGCTCGGAGTGTGTGGGTGGGCCACAATGAATACTTGAGTCCTTGAAATTAGGTGCAAATGTTTGTATTTTCAGCTATATTTCTTTCTCTGTAGATGCTCTAATATTTTCACCACATTCTCAAAGACTCCCCAGATTTAGACACTACTGCTCGAGAGCCCAGGCACCCGTGGGTTAAGGCGAAGGAAGGATGGCAAGTGCCATCACCCTGAGTGGGGCCAGATGGTGGGTCCCCACCCACTGGTGGTGCAGGGTAGGAGCCCGAACAGAAAGATGGCCTGCTCTCTTTCCCCTCCTCTGCCCCGGCCATCTCTGCCCTGCTCCTCCCCGATTCTCGTTCTCCCAGAAAAACTGCTTCTCTTCTTCCAGCTGCTGAAGAAAGTGGGGTCGACAACCCTGCATCACATCATGGAGCTGGCTGTTTAATCTGAGATGAGTGTTACATTACTCATTGCTCGGCCCCCCTTTGATCCACCAGCATTTGCTTCTTTCATCCCCCTGTAGCGCACACATTGGTGCCCTGAATGCTCCGTGGTCTTCTTGCCTTTTAGATGTTGTCAGAGACTATTTACTTGGGAAAGCAGATGTATATCTTGTTTAATGTCAAAATAATTACTGTTTGGTTGGCCTGATAGCTTATTTACGCGTTCAGTGTTTTTATGTTTACATCAAAAGAGCATTGCCAAAATTATATTTTATCTGTTAAAGTAAACAGGATATGACAACCTTTTTTGAACCTGATTTTCCTGTTTGAGGAGTTGGGTTATTAAAATGGTTAAAAGATAACCGAAACCAAGCAGGAATGATCACTCCAGTTGCAATGCAAATGCACATCTGCCTGCTTTTTATTTGTAAAAAAGCTGGGAAAAGGCTGTAAACAATGCTTTAAACAAGGGGCCGTATTATGCAGAGGTTGAGAACAGACTTCACCTCCAGTTTCAAATCCCAGCTCTGCTGACGACGACTTGTATGAACTTTAGTTTTTCAACCAAGCTGTGTGCCTCAGTCTCCCCATCAGGAAAAGAGATGTAGTGATGGTTGTGAAAGTTAAAGGAGTTCACGTACATAATTTCCAGGCATATATAAAATGCTGTTTAAATATTGGCTGCTGCTGCTGCTGGTGCTGCTAAGTCGCTTCAGTCGTGTCCAACTCTTTACGACCCCATAGATGGCAGTCCACCAAGCTCCCCCGCCCCTGGGATTCTCCAGGCAAGAACACTGGAGTGGGTTGCCATTTCCTTCTCCAATGCATGCAAGTGAAAAGTGAAAGTGAAGTCACTCAGTCGTGTCCGACTCTTTGTGACCCCATGGACTACAGCCCACCAGGTTCCTCTGTCCATGGGATTTTCCAGGCAAGAGTGCTGGAGTGGGGTGTCATTGCCTTCTCCTTAAATATTGGCTATTACGTAATAAACATAAGTTGTAAAGTAGTTCTACGAGTTTGAGGTGGAGCGAGGAAGCAAGCTGTATAGCCCTATGAGAGATTAAAAGACCTGGAATGAGTCTCCATGAGTTACCACCTTCCAGCTCCTCAGACTGGTGATCACCTGTCTCCATATTGTGAAGCAGGGAGCCTTCTAAGTCCTGAAGGCTGTCCTGATCCTGGATGAACGTTCCTAGTTCTTAACTGAGCTGAGCTAGAAAGGTGTTAAAAAGTGAGGCTACTTGGAGAAAATGTGCCCTCTGTTTCTCTTTTCAACGAATCACTGTAAGATAGTTCATCTACCTCTAAGAGTTTCTCCAGCCACACCATTTTACTCATTTTCACTGCTGCTGCTGCTGCTAAGTCACTTCAGTCGTGTCCAACTCTGTGCGACCCCATAGACGGCAGCCCAACAGGCTCCACCGTCCCTGGGATTCTCCAAGCAAGAACATTGGAGTGGGTTGCCATTTCCTTCTCCAGTGCAGGAAAGTGAAATGAAAGTGAAGTCACTCGGTTGGATCCGACTCTTCACGACCCCATGGACTGCAGCCCACCAGGCTCCTCCATCCATGGGAGTTCCTAGGCAAGAGTACTGGAGTGGGGGTGCCATTGCCTTCTCCATGTTTTCACTGAGAAACTTTTATTTCAGCTTGCTAGTTTACCAAAGAAGTACAAGGAAGGAAAGTTCTCCTGGCAGGTTGCTCCCACTGAACCACCTGGAAAGAGCCACAGGAACTCTATAACTCAACCTCTGGTGGAAGTTTGTTTGGCTATTTTGACCTAACTCTTGTGTGCTATGATACTTCTTTATTTTTCATATGATTGCAGCCTTCTATTACAATAAATATACATTCAGCTCAGTTCAGTCACTCAGTTGTGTCCAACTCTTTGCGACCCCATGAATTGCAGCACACCAGGCCTCCCTGTCCACATTACTAGATGCTAATTAGTCAGTCCAAACAGATTGTTTCTAGTTGTAAACAGCAGTTTTGCTCACTGTTTGATAAAATAAATGTGTTGGTTTAACCTCAGGTCTGGTTTCTCAAGTTCACCATCTTTTCTCACATTTATTATGGTTCGTTAGAGGCTTGTCTTTCTTTCGGATGTCACGTCATAGAGCACCAGTCTCCCATCCTGAGAGGAATGAGTTCAGAAATCGTTGCATTCGTGTGGTAAGTTAGTAGGTTTGGGTTCTGTTCCAAGTCTGTAAAACCCCTGAAAGTCCCTTTTTGTCCTGTAGTGATGGTAAGATGAGTAGATTCAGGGCCAGAAAAGCAGGCATCCAGAGCCCGCTATACTCCCAGAAAGTAAAGAAAGTATGGCTGCTCCTTAGCTCACCCAATCCTCTCACAACAGCCCAGGGACCCCATGAAAAATATGTTTTGTCTTGCACTAGATGGTGTACCTATTTCTTGGCCCATATGGCAGGGGTTATTCATACTTACTGTACTGTAAATTCCCTGAGTGTACCTGACCTTAAAATTTTACTTTTGTAACACCAGGAATTTCAGGAATATCAGCACTGACAAGTCTGAGATGGGCACAGTACTAGGTAACAATATAAGTTAATCACTAATAAACAGCAATTTCATCAAGAAGAGTCATCAGTTCAGTTCAGTCGCTCAGTCGTGTCCGACTCTTTGCAACCTCATGAATCGCAGCACGCCAGGCCTCCCTGTCCATCACCAACTCCTGGAGTTCATTCAGATTCAAGTCCATCGAGTCAGTGATGCCATCCAGCCATCTCATCCTTGGTCGTCCCCTTCTCCTCTTGCCCCCAATCCCTCCCAGCATCAGAGTCTTTTCCAATGAGTCAACTCTTCGCATGAGGTGGCCAAAGTACTGGAGTTTCAGCTTT
>SJYX01022805.1:44491-89516 GCA_006410675.1 Oreotragus oreotragus | reverse complement strand
CATCTGCAGTGATTTTGGAGCCCAAAAAAATAAAGTCTGACACTGTTTCCACTGTTTCCCCATCTATTTCCCATGAAGTGATGGGACCGGATGCCATGATCTTCGTTTTCTGAATGTTGAGCTTTAAGCCAACTTTTTCGCTCTCCTCCTTCACTTTCATCAAGAGGCTTTTTAGCTCCTCCTCACTTTCTGCCATAAGGGTGGTGTCATCAGCATATCTGAGGTTATTGATATTTCTCCCGGCAATCTTGATTCCAGCTTGTGTTTCTTCCAGTCCAGCGTTTCTCATGATGTACTCTGCATATAAATTAAATAAGCAGGGAGACAATATACAGCCTTGACATACTCCTTTTCCTATTTGGAACCAGTCTGTTGTTCCCCGTCCAGTTCTAACTGTTGCTTCCTGACCTAGAGATTGGGCCCTTGAAATAAAAATATAAAATACTAGAAAATTATTATTTTACAAATATTTCCATTTCCCTAAATTTACAAATTCATATACATTAATATTCCATGTGTATAGAAAAATATGATACATGTTGCAGGGGGAAGGACAGATTGATGGATGGTGTAGGGATAGCTTTCTCAATAAATGCAGAAAAATAAAACTGAATGCCTACATGGCACCATTAATATAGTCTTTCAAAATATGTAATTAATTTCATATGCTTTAATAGAGTTTTAATTGATTTATAATATTATTTGATAATTCTTAGATTATTTAAGTTTTGTGCTACTATTTTGGATGGTATATCAGATTGCACAAGATTTTCCAGTTAATCATTACTGGCATAGATGAATAGCACTCATTTTTTAAGTTAAACTTTTACCTTGCAATATTGTTAAGTATTCATATTATTTTGTTAACAGTTGCATATTGATGTATCTCAGTGTCTATGTAAATAATTATAACATCTGCCAATAATGAAAGTTTAATTTATCCCCTTTCAATACTTAAAACTTTTTTACCTTTTTGTCATATTAAAGAATTGGCAAGGCTCTCCACTATTACATTAAGTTGTAATGGTATTTGTGGGCATGTGGTGATTTCTTGATCTTAATATGAAGGCATCTAATTTTTATATTAAGAATATAAATTGTTCTGGTAAAAAAATTGGGCAAAGACATAACAAGGAAAAAACCTACAGGTTACTATCTCTCTTGAAAATAAATGCAAAAATGCTCCACAAAATCCTAGGAAATGTATCTGGTAGCACAGAAAAAGAATTATACACTAAGATCAAATGAGATTTGTCCCAGGAAACCAAAATTGGTTTAACACCAGAATATATCCACCTGCAATGAGGGAGACCTGGGTTCAATCTCTGGGTTGGGAAGATCCCCTGGAAAAGGCAAAGGTTACCCACTCCTTTATTCTGGCCTGGAGAATTCCATGGACTGTATAGTCCATGGGTCACAAAGAGTCAGACACAACTGAGCGACTTTCACTCATAGTGTACCATATCAATAGATAAAGAATTTAAAAAAAATGATCATTTCAATAGATGCAGAAAAGCCATTTAATGAAATTCAACACCATTTCATGGTAAGAACATTTGACAGACTAGGAGGATAAGGTAGCTTCCTCAGCCTGATAAAGGCTATCTATGAAAAACCCACAGCTAATATAATACCGAATGACAAAAAAATGGAATACATTCCCCCTAAGATCAGGAACAAGACATAGATGTAGTTTCTTTTCAATGTATTACTAGAAGTTTTAATCAGGAAAATTTTATGCAAGAAAATGAAATGACAGGCACTCAAATTGAAAAGGAAAAAACAAAATTACCTCCATTCATAGATGACATGATCTTGCATATAAAGAACCCATTAAAAACTTTTAGAACTAATTCATCGAGGTTATAAGATACAAGATCAAGATACAAAAACCAACTGTTTCTCTACACTAGCAATACCCAATCAAAAAATGAAATAAAGCAAACTATTTCATTTAAAATAGGATACAAAAGAGTTAAATAATTATAAATTAATAGATAAATGAAACTTTATTTTCTGAAGGTGATAAGATATTGCTGAATGAAATGAAAGAAGATCTAAACAAATGGAAAGACATATCATGTTTATAGACTGGAAGAGTTATCGTCTTAAGATGAAAATATTCCTGAAATTGATCTATAGATTCAATGCAATTGTGATCAGAAACTGACAATTGATCTTAAAATTCATTTGGATACTCAGGGGTTCTAGAAAAGAAAAAATACTCTTAATGTGATATTATTCGGAAGTAGGGTCTTTGCATATGTAGTCAAGTTAAAATGATGTCATTGGAGTGGGTGATTAATGTAGTATGACTGGTGTTTTTATAAGAAGAGGGAAATTTGGATACTAACTTAGATGCAGACACAGCAAAGATGACTGTATGAAGGCAGAAGCAGAGATTTAAGTTATGCTGCCTGAAGTCAGAGAATTCCTGGGACTACCAGAAGCTGGAAGAGACAAGGAGCTCTGGAGGAGGTAGGGCCCTGTCAGTATCTTGATTTTGGACTTCTGGCCTCCAGAACTTTTGGAGAATAAATTTCTTATGTTTCAAACCACCCAGTTGTTCACAATGTTTTATTTTTTTTAATAGCAGCTCTAGGAAACCAATATTCAATGATGAGAAATCTTCCCTCTTCTGAAGTTAATTAATATAGGAAAAGAATATTTGCTCATTTCTTTCTGTTTATGCCATTGATTTCTTCTTTTCCCATGTTCTTAATTCTGATACCTGGTATCTTCCAAAGGTGACAAGTGAGGTTGTTTTTATTTTGTTTCATACTAAATATTTTATACAAATATTAATAGATTTAAATATATTTTATATCTTTAAATGCATTATAATTATTTTTCTTGTTGTTCATATTGCACTATCTTTGGCCTCTTCAGTTGATTCTTAAGTGCTTTTGGCTCACTCTCAGAAGTGTATAATAATGTCCTTGTTTAATGATTGATACAGCAAGATATTTCAAGTATATTTTTTTATATATTAGTCCAGATCTCATGTCATATATTTCTTTAATGAGCTGTGGTTCCTTTTAATAAAAAATGGTATTTAGAGAGCACAGAATGGGCACCAAGGGAGCCTGTGGTTGGTCTTTATTAGAGCTAGGAAATACATACACATATTTTTAGGATCAAATGTATTATGAATTCATATTGGTACTCCCAATTCAAATTTAGGACTATAAGATTTTTACTTTAACTCATCCATTTACATTGATTTCTTCTTTTCCCATGTTCCTAATTCCAGGATCTCTATACTAAGGCAATTTTTTATTTGCTTTATTCTAAAATACTGCTGCCATAGTCATAGGAGTGTCAATACTACCACCTATCCTATGATTACTAAAAATTGTTTTCTTTTGTTTTCTATTCTTTTTTCCGTTAGGATACATTACTCCAAGGATGTATTGCCAATTTTCTTTGTCCTAATGTCATTAGGAAGGATTTCTCTCTTGCTGATTATGCACAAACTGAATATATCTTTAGGTTCATCTGTTTAATTTTGCTTTAAAATTTTTAGATTGCTTTTTAATTTATTTAGTTTTGTCTTATAATTATGTACATCATGTCAAAATTAATCTATACAATAAAATATGTTTTGCTTTACTTTCTATCCATGATCACTTCACCGTTTCCTCCTTCTCCCTTAGGTAACTATTTTCCTACCTGTAGCTTCACTTTGCTCTTTTTTAAAATAATAATTTCTGTTACTTCAAGTTAACCTTATTTATTAAATATTTAAAATATGATTATGCTTATTTTATATTTTTCATATATGCTACATTTATATTTACTTTGATCTCAGGTTAAATTGCTCAGTTTGTTGTTTTTGTGTGAAGGCACCCATCCTTCTCCTGCGTTAGTCAGCCCCCATCCACCCCAGACTTTATTTTTCTCTCAGCAACAGGTTGCAACAACCTTTTATCTCCCTGGTGATTCCTCAGGATCTTTGGTTTTTCAGATCTTCATGCTTTCCATTTACATATGTGGCATACTCAGGTATTTTGCTAAGGGAGGGAGATGGTAACCCAGCAGCAAATCTGGCATCAACATTTAGGGGTCTCAATGAGTTATAAAATGTAAGAACCACTTGCAAGGACTGTGGGCTCCCTGGTGACTCAGGGAATCTGCCTACAATTCTAGAGACCCAGGTTTGATCCCTGGGTCAGGAAGATCCCCTGGAGAAGGGAATGGCAACCCACTCCCTTGTTTTAGCCTGGAGAATTCCATGGAGAGAGGAGACTGGTTGATTCCATGGGTTGCAAAAAGTCAGACACAGCTGAGCAACTAATACTTTCACTTACTTTCAACAAGGACTGTTTGACCATTATGAATCAGCTCTTAAGGGGGAATGGATTTTATTTATTTAAAGATAAATGACAGATATTGTTTCCAATTATCCAACTTCAGCATTTTCACAAATAGGAAAAAGAACCAATTATATTCCCAGTGAATAGCTGGCTTTATTCTATTACTATTTTGTGTAAAGAATATATTTTCCCTTTGCATTTCATATTATATTTTCTTGCTCTTTAAAGTGTGTTGCATGTTTAGTTATCAGCACAAGCATGAACTTTGGAGTAAGATGAACTTGAATTAAATCCCTGTTCTATACGAGCAAGCTCTGTGACTTTGGGACAGTCACAATAAAAAATAGTCTCTAATTTATAGAAATTTTGTAAACATTCTTGGCACTTAAAAAATGTTTAAGTGCCAATAAATATTGGCTTTTTGTGATGATGGTGATGATTAATGATGTCTATGGTGATAGAGATGACTGATTATGTGAGGTTTTACTTTTCTTTTCCATGCATTTTCAGTTGTAAAGAAAGATGAGTAAAGGTGACTAATTAATGAATATATATAAAATATCAGAATTATGCCTATTTAATAAAATTAGAGAGAAACTTTACAATATATATTCTTTTATTTGAAATAAACAGTTTGGGCCTAAAAATATCATAATTTAAACTAGCCACTTTCTTATAATGTGTAATGGTTTAGATTTTAAATAAGATAGTAATAAGTTTTTGAAATTTTGTCTTTTGAGTAAAAATGTTAATATGAAAAAGTCACTTCATTTTAATTTAATTTTCACTTTATAGATAAATTTTTATTTAAAATGTGAGCTATGTTTCAGACTTAATTTGGAATTTTTTGTGAGTTTCCTATTTACATATTTTGCTTATTTATATCTGCTGAATATTTATATTTGTATACTTCAGAGATTAGGAAGGAATCAGGTATCCTGAATTTTATTGGAATGAAATCCCTCCCATCTTGTTAAAAGGTTTTCAACTGCTATTTAACCCAATTCATGTTTTCTGGGATTTACAGTTTTCTTAATCCCCAGTCCAGTGACTTCTCTAAATTTTTCAGCCTGTGCTTGACTGTTCGTGTTCATTTGCCCCTGTTCATTTAAACAAGGTGAGGGAGAACAGACAGAGTAGGACAGACAGCTGGCAGTGGAGGTGATGCTCTAAATGCTGCTCTCTGGGCCTGCCTGTGGTCTTTCCTGCTCCCCAGGCTGCAATTTGTGGAAATGAACTACCGGAAAGAGGAAATAAAAAAATGTGATTTTGATTCAGACTTAAAATTTCTGTTAGCAAGAATTGATTACTGTGCTTTGCAAGGAGATAAATACTGCTGTATAGAAGACTAGTATGTTTCTCCTTAAAACTAACTTCCCTTAAATAGTTCAGATATTTGGATTTAATATCATATGCTGCAGTTGTGCTAGATTTATATGATAGTTATAACACAATGTGCCTCCTCTCTTCCCCCCATGATATTGAACAGAAGTGATAATTTTTTTTTACTCATTTACTTAACATGCATTTATTAAGTGCTTACTGTGTATAGATAAATGCACTTGAAGATCAGAATTCACTGAAGACAATGTAAAATCAGTCTTTCAGAGGTATCAAATGGATCTCTTTCTATTTAGTATACTAAAATCCTATTCCAGGATCTCTATACTAAGGCAATTTTTTATTTGCTTTATTCTAAAATACTGCTGCCATAGTCATAGGAGTGTCAATACTACCACCTATCCTATGATTACTAAAAATTGTTTTCTTTTGTTTTCTATTCTTTTTTCCGTTAGGATACATTACTCCAAGGATGTATTGCCAATTTTCTTTGTCCTAATGTCATTAGGAAGGATTTCTCTCTTGCTGATTATGCACAAACTGAATATATCTTTAGGTTCATCTGTTTAATTTTGCTTTAAAATTTTTAGATTGCTTTTTTATTTATTTAGTTTTGTCTTATAATTATGTACATCATGTCAAAATTAATCTATACAATAAAATATGTTTTGCTTTACTTTCTATCCATGATCACTTCACCGTTTCCTCCTTCTCCCTTAGGTAACTATTTTCCTACCTGTAGCTTCACTTTGCTCTTTTTTAAAATAATAATTTCTGTTACTTCAAGTTAACCTTATTTATTAAATATTTAAAATATGATTATGCTTATTTTATATTTTTCATATATGCTACATTTATATTTACTTTGATCTCAGGTTAAATTGCTCAGTTTGTTGTTTTTGTGTGAAGGCACCCATCCTTCTCCTGCGTTAGTCAGCCCCCATCCACCCCAGACTTTATTTTTCTCTCAGCAACAGGTTGCAACAACCTTTTATCTCCCTGGTGATTCCTCAGGATCTTTGGTTTTTCAGATCTTCATGCTTTCCATTTACATATGTGGCATACTCAGGTATTTTGCTAAGGGAGGGAGATGGTAACCCAGCAGCAAATCTGGCATCAACATTTAGGGGTCTCAATGAGTTATAAAATGTAAGAACCACTTGCAAGGACTGTGGGCTCCCTGGTGACTCAGGGAATCTGCCTACAATTCTAGAGACCCAGGTTTGATCCCTGGGTCAGGAAGATCCCCTGGAGAAGGGAATGGCAACCCACTCCCTTGTTTTAGCCTGGAGAATTCCATGGAGAGAGGAGACTGGTTGATTCCATGGGTTGCAAAAAGTCAGACACAGCTGAGCAACTAATACTTTCACTTACTTTCAACAAGGACTGTTTGACCATTATGAATCAGCTCTTAAGGGGGAATGGATTTTATTTATTTAAAGATAAATGACAGATATTGTTTCCAATTATCCAACTTCAGCATTTTCACAAATAGGAAAAAGAACCAATTATATTCCCAGTGAATAGCTGGCTTTATTCTATTACTATTTTGTGTAAAGAATATATTTTCCCTTTGCATTTCATATTATATTTTCTTGCTCTTTAAAGTGTGTTGCATGTTTAGTTATCAGCACAAGCATGAACTTTGGAGTAAGATGAACTTGAATTAAATCCCTGTTCTATACGAGCAAGCTCTGTGACTTTGGGACAGTCACAATAAAAAATAGTCTCTAATTTATAGAAATTTTGTAAACATTCTTGGCACTTAAAAAATGTTTAAGTGCCAATAAATATTGGCTTTTTGTGATGATGGTGATGATTAATGATGTCTATGGTGATAGAGATGACTGATTATGTGAGGTTTTACTTTTCTTTTCCATGCATTTTCAGTTGTAAAGAAAGATGAGTAAAGGTGACTAATTAATGAATATATATAAAATATCAGAATTATGCCTATTTAATAAAATTAGAGAGAAACTTTACAATATATATTCTTTTATTTGAAATAAACAGTTTGGGCCTAAAAATATCATAATTTAAACTAGCCACTTTCTTATAATGTGTAATGGTTTAGATTTTAAATAAGATAGTAATAAGTTTTTGAAATTTTGTCTTTTGAGTAAAAATGTTAATATGAAAAAGTCACTTCATTTTAATTTAATTTTCACTTTATAGATAAATTTTTATTTAAAATGTGAGCTATGTTTCAGACTTAATTTGGAATTTTTTGTGAGTTTCCTATTTACATATTTTGCTTATTTATATCTGCTGAATATTTATATTTGTATACTTCAGAGATTAGGAAGGAATCAGGTATCCTGAATTTTATTGGAATGAAATCCCTCCCATCTTGTTAAAAGGTTTTCAACTGCTATTTAACCCAATTCATGTTTTCTGGGATTTACAGTTTTCTTAATCCCCAGTCCAGTGACTTCTCTAAATTTTTCAGCCTGTGCTTGACTGTTCGTGTTCATTTGCCCCTGTTCATTTAAACAAGGTGAGGGAGAACAGACAGAGTAGGACAGACAGCTGGCAGTGGAGGTGATGCTCTAAATGCTGCTCTCTGGGCCTGCCTGTGGTCTTTCCTGCTCCCCAGGCTGCAATTTGTGGAAATGAACTACCGGAAAGAGGAAATAAAAAAATGTGATTTTGATTCAGACTTAAAATTTCTGTTAGCAAGAATTGATTACTGTGCTTTGCAAGGAGATAAATACTGCTGTATAGAAGACTAGTATGTTTCTCCTTAAAACTAACTTCCCTTAAATAGTTCAGATATTTGGATTTAATATCATATGCTGCAGTTGTGCTAGATTTATATGATAGTTATAACACAATGTGCCTCCTCTCTTCCCCCCATGATATTGAACAGAAGTGATAATTTTTTTTTACTCATTTACTTAACATGCATTTATTAAGTGCTTACTGTGTATAGATAAATGCACTTGAAGATCAGAATTCACTGAAGACAATGTAAAATCAGTCTTTCAGAGGTATCAAATGGATCTCTTTCTATTTAGTATACTAAAATCCTTCAACCTACACAACACACAAAGCTGCTGCCTGTGGAGAACAGTTATTTAGTATTGCCATTTTTTTTTTTCTCTCTCCCAAGGATAACTACAAGTTTGAACTATTTCATCCAAATTATTTGTGAACAGGAATAAGAATTTCCTTGGCTAGCTATAGGGGTGAAAGTCATGGCGATAGGACAGGACAAAGGCAATTGCTCTTAGGACTGTATTCCAGCCACCTGAGCTGCACAATCTCAGACTCTGGAAAGAAGATGCTTATTGATTAGAAGAGGAACAGACTCAACAGATTTCACAAATTTCAATGGATTATACAGATTTTAACAATCCAACGTTTCAAGGTCAACCAGGAAACAACTGTCTTTGTTTTTTAGCTGTTACTCTGAACCTGGACTTAGAAGGCTGTTTTATGCTGACTTTGAAATAAACCATCATCACTGATGATAAATATGCACTTGGACCTGACCTGACTGTACAAATAAAGTGCACTCTCCATAGTGATCAGGAGCAGCAGTGTCTGACTGTGCAAGGTAGTTAGCTGCATTCACAGACTGTACAATCTAATTTCTTCTTCTGCAAATGTTGATTAAACTGAAAGAGGATCCTTTGCAACGCTAATTCAATAGAGCAGTCTCCTCTCCAGAAAGACGAGGATGATCTCACTGTCGAGGCCATTAGCTTCCCCTGCAGCAAAACTTGCCATCTGGCCTGGACTCTGCTGATTGGCTGGAAGCTTTTCTAGCAACCTTACTCTTTTGGTGCTGAGTGTGAGAGGTAGAAGCTGGAAGAGGGCAGTTGGACAGCATCTGACTGCTGCTATCGCTTGGGGGAGCCAGGTGATCTGTAAACTCTGCCTGATAGCAGCAGGACATGCTTGGCACTGATTGCTGTCCTGCATTAGTCACAGATGAGTTGGTCACTTATGTCACATGGCATGGTGGATAGATTAAAAAAACAAAACAACTCTTCTTTATAAAGCCGTAATCTTTGACTTTTAATCCTGTCATTAGATAGATAATCTAGTCACGGAAGCATTGCTTTTAATAGCAATGGATGAAGCATCTTCGGAACAACAGCCAGCCTAAGCTTTGAATTGAATCTAAGCTTACTCTGTTAATGTTCTCTGTTAGTGCTGACAGTAGTCCCTATTTTTAGTATCTCGACATTACAGAGTTAGAATTCTGACTGAATTGTTGGGAATAGGGGGTAAAATTGAGTATTGTGTTGCCTTTGTTGAACTGCACTCAGGGTTAATTGCTATTAATTATGCAGCTGCTTTTGGGGTAGGGGAGCAGTTCTATCCGGTTCTCTATCTGAACACTGGGGAAGGGATACATAGGGAGGCTCTGGAAAAGTAAGACTCCAACAAAACAGCTAATCATAGCTCAAATGTAAGACTGAAAATTTGTTCTTTCTTTTGCCTTTATTTTATATATTTTTAAAAAAGATTCTGGTTCTTAACAAAATGAGTTAGTAAAAGCAGCAACAACATTCAGTTGTCAATATCTGAAAGAAGTTGATATAACTACTTTGAGTAGAATGTCTAAGAATTACTTCTGTAGCAAATAGATGTGAAATAAAAGACAAGACAAGAATAAAGAGGCTAGAAAAAGGACTTTCAGCTGGTTCTGAGTGGTGTTAAAAAGACCCTGTTGGCAAATCAGGGACTCAATATCATATGTTCAGCAATTTAGGTTTTGAATGCCACATGGTAGTTTAACTTAATTTATTTGACAGAAGTAGTAACTCTTGCTTGTTTGGTAATATGATAAATGTTCCCCTGTTTTGGATTGTTTATTCACTCGACTCTGCATATCAAGTGCAGGGGAAATAGTTTATGCAAAATTAAGTATCATTAATTAGTGAATTGAACTTCCCTGGTGGCTCAGATGGTAAAGCGTCAGTCTACAATGCGGAAGACCCGGGTTCAATCCCTGAGTTGGGAAGATCTCCTGGAGAAGGAGATGGCAACCGACTCCTTTGTTCTTGCCTGGAATATCCCATGGATAGAGGAATCTGGTAGGCTATAGTCCATGGGATCGCAAAGAGTCAGACATGACTGAGCAACTTCAACTCACTTCACTTCACTGTAATTGAGTCAGTGTTCATCATAAAATGTACCTAAAAGTGGATTTTCAAAACATTAAATTTATAGGAAACGAGAAAAAGTTGTGTAGTAGAGACATCAACATGCTTTACATAGATAGGGGGAAGGCAGTCTAAATCGGCAGAATCCTTCCACTTTCTTTACTCTCTTTTCCTTATAACTTCACTCAACAAGGCCTCAGGTTCTGTATCCAGACTGTGGTGAGATGGAATCAATTCAGTCTTGTTTTTCCCTCAACCGAACCAAGTAATGTGGTCACGTAGAGGTTTACCCAACTGACAGCCATTACTTAGATCTTCCTATTTACAACTCCAGGACAGGTAAAAGTCAGTTACAGTCAACAAAAATTCAGCATTGCTTGTGGCCTAGGGAGGGCATGTGCAAATGCTGAATTGATGGACCTCACAGATAGATGCATCAGCAACTGGAGAAAGGTGCAGAAGTACCAACAGAGTGCCTGATGAATAACGGAATGTGATGTAGAAGACAGTCTTGAATGCTGAATCAAGGAATGATGGTCAAGGATAGTTTCAGGAAAGGAGTACATTTTTTTAACATTCTTTTAAAACATTCTTTTCCATTTTGGCTTATCATAGGCTAGTTCCCTGTGCTATACATTAGGAGCTTGTGGTTTATCCATTCTAACTGTAATAATTTGCATCTACCAACCCCAAACTCCCAGTCTGTTCCCACCCTCTGCCCCAGCAACCACAAGCCTATTTTCTATGTCTATGAGTCTGAGGAAAGGAGTAAGTTTTAAATTGGATTTCATAGGAAGGTTGCTAATCCTAAGTAGGAAAAAAAAAGTTTTTCTATAAATGAATATATAAGCATCTGTTGAGTGACAGCTACATGTTAAGCATTAGCAAAATTTTATACTCACAACTCTTTTAATCTTTGTAGTAGCTCTATCAGATAAGGCTTATTAGCCTCCTTTTTCAAAGGAGGAAATTGACTCTCAGATAATTCAGTATCTGGGGTAAATGTCTGGAGATGGTTGACCTTTGGAAGCCAGGTATTGGTCCTTGTCCTGTTCTACCTCCATTGCACCCCAGGGGCCTGTCCCTGTAACACCCAACAGGAGTAGGGCCAACACTGGAGAAGTGGAAAGCTAAGACCTTTCTCCTGATCCCAGAGCACCTGAAACCTTTCACAGTGCTTGCTGTCATCCCTACTATTTCCTGCCCCCTCTACCTGTGCTGGTCACAGAGGAAGCCATAGGTGTTCTCGAATCTGTGGATTCCCCCGTGCAGTCACTGACAGAGCTTGATAAGTTGCTCTGGAGCTCTCAGCAGTTCTCTTATTCTCAACTCTCACCTTCAGTGGTCTGCACAGCATGCCTGTGGCAGCTCTGCTAATCTGCTGTCAGACAAAGAAGGAGGAAAAAAGCAGGATGCTGACACAGTACTCATATTAGGTAAATCTTTCCCCAGCTAGTGCTTTCTATCCTGGGATTATTTTGTGAACACAGATTTTGTTAGAAACGATTGATCTGAACATTTGGGGCTCATGAACTGACATTAGCCCCTTCTAATTATTATGATGTGGTTTCATTCCGATTTCATGCAAGCAGTGCAATCTTTACGCACAAACTATTGATTAGTTATACATTTCAGGCATTTGAGAGCATCAGCCAAGTGCATTTGTGGTTCCTGAGGATTTTCTTCTTTATTTTCTCTGCCTAAAGTTTTCCTTGTTCCTTCACCACCCCATCACCTATTGCCATTCCAAATAGTATCTAAGGTAGTCATTTAATAAATAGAAACTCAGCATTGTGCTTTACCATTTATCTGCTAACTTACACTGGAATTTGGAAGAGGGGCTAATGTGAAGGATGATTCCAAAGAACACTATTTTCTCTTCTTACTGAATACTCTCATTGAAATGCTTTCAGATATGAAGATGGTGTTTATAAACACCCACAGCTGGTTGGGTTAGCAGATTGTTTACACATGGGCACATGTGTGTAGCTTGTTACTGCAGGGCTGTGCATTCCTCCAGGAGAGGTTCTGTTGTTACGTGTGTTACAAAATTTCAAATAAGGGGAGAACAACAGCTGTAATGGGCCCCATCCAATGATGGCAAAAGGTGAATAAAATTACTCCCTCTGGGAAGTAAAATGCTCATTTAGTGGAGGAAAATTATCATTTCCAAGTAGAACATTTGGCTTCCTGAGAGTGCAAGTGGCTGCACAGCTTGATAATAACACCTCGGGCTGTAATAGTACCTTTTCCCTTCTGAGAGCTAGGCTCTTTGCTCTTAAATTTATCTTTACAATATCTTTGCAAAGTGGGTAGGCTCAGGTTTTATTGGTGGTCTTTTATGGATGAAGATACTGAGAGACTGAAAAATTCAGTAATTTTTCCTCAGAAGCTCAGAAATCAATCTTCAAATTAGGGTTTCTCAGCCTTGTCATTTTGGACATTTTTGACTAGATAATGCTTTGCTGTGGAAACTGTCCTGGGCTTTGCAGGATTTAGCATCATCTCTGGTCTCTCTCTCCACTAGATGCCAGAATCACTTCCCAGTTGTGACAACTGAAATTGTCTCCAGACGTTGTCAGTTGCCCCCTAGGGATCAGAATCGCCTCCAGTTGAGACCTCTGATTACTTGGTTAGCCTGGACATTCTCCTGTAGCTTGTAGAAAACCTTAGGGAAAATTGGAAAAAAATTTTCTTTAACATTCATAGTTCCTTCCATCTATATTAACAATACTTCTCTATGATTCACCATTAGGACTTTGTTATATTAATTTATTCCATTCTCATAGCAATCCCATTTTAATCTTTTTACATGCAAGGAAACTGAACCATTACAGGGGTTTGCTGCCCATGTTTACACAGCTAGGCAGTGGTTGGGTTGATTTCATGAGTGTGTGACCCATGCAGTTACAGAGGGTCCATGTCTAGAAGGGCCGTATGCTTGATTTAATGGTCTGCTGTTGCCATTGAAATTCTTAGTCATTTTTCAACATGGGGCCTCACATTTATATTTTGCTTTAGGCTCCATAAATTATGTAGCTAGTTATGCTAAGAGGTGAAAGAGCTTGTATTTGAACCCAAGCTGTCTAAAGACTCCATGTTTAATGTTTTCATGATACTCCATTTTACTCTCTTACTTGTTCATTCACTCATTTATTCATTCAGTACTATGAGCTGATTATGAACCAGGAGCTAGTCTTGACAGTGAGAGAACAATCAAGACACAACAGATGCTGTCCCTTTCTTGAAGCTCAAAGTCTCAAGAGAAATATAGATCAATTAAACAGGCATTTGCAGTTTAGCATGGTGTGTTATGATAGGGAAGGCCCAGGTGCTATGGAGCATATAGGAGGGTATTTAACATAGTCTAGGAGGATCAGAAAAGGTTTACTAGCTGAAGCATAAGGACCAAATGAAATACACAGTCTAAAAATTGAAAACAAGTATAACTAAGTGAAAGAAAATGATAACACAAATGCCCAGAAGTGTGGGAAAGTGTAACATAATTAAGGACTTAAAGGTAGCTTAGTGTGGATGAAGTGTTGACTTACTCAGTTTTCACAATTATGGTATAGTAACAACCCAACCATCTCAGTTGGTTGTTACAACAAAGTTTAATTGGTCAAAGTTGTTTGCAGATGATCTGCTATTGAGTTGTGGTGCTACTCACTGAGTTCACTTCAGGACCAAATCTGGAAGGACAGTTCCTAATTGGACATGACATACTAATGATTGAGGGAAAAGATAGGAATGATGAAGTCACACTCCCATCGACTCATATTCCATGGATTAAACAAACATTTGGCCTATGGAGAGGGGAAGTATTCCCCTGTCCTAGGGAGTACTGCAAGTCCCATGGTGATGGACAAAGATGTTATATTCCTCTTAATGGAAGGGCAGAGACTAATTGGGAACAATAATATTTTCTACCATATAAAGTGAGAGGAAGGGAATAGCAGAAGAAGAAGTTTTGGAAATAATCATAAGCTAGGTTATATAAAGTCTTAGAAATCGTATTAAAGAGTTTAGGCTCAACCTGTTAGCCTTTTCTCCACTTTTATTAGATCCTAAGTACCTTACTCAAAATTTACTTTTAGATTCAACAGAAATCAACAACAATAATAGCAATAAATGAAACAAAAAACAAATATGATAAACTAATTACACATTAAAGTATACATTAAAGTAAATAATTGGTATCAGATACTTATGTATTTAGAGAAACAAAGAAGAGAACCACTAATTGTGGAATGCCAGGCAATAATGTACAAGTGAAGGGTGAATTTTTATTTATCTGTGGAGAAGAGAATTTCTTGGTGTCTTGGAAATGTTACCTTTCTATTGCTGACTTCCAAGTATGATTCTACTGGTGAAGACCAGTCTATAAATATTTATTGAGTACATTATATACTTTAAAAACTGGTAATTGCTGAATATACATCTTCAAAGTGCAGTTGAGACTGATAAGAGGCACAGAGAAAATAGTGTGACTCTTGTTTTCTGAGAGGCTTGCACTTGACTCCTGATTCATTCAGTTAATATCTGTAAATTTGAACACATTTCGGAATACCTTTGAGCTTTGGTTTTCTCATCCACAAAAGGGGATTTTAATGCTTCCTTTCTAACCACACAACTAACAGTAATAACAGTTAACTATTATTGTGCACTTCTGTGCCAGGCGCAGGGCTAATAACTTTGTATTTTGATACTTAAACTTTATCACAACACTATGAAGTGAACACTATGATTGTACAGAGGAAGAAACTGAGAATTAAACTGGTTAAGCCTTGTCCATGGTAAAACACTACGCAAAACTTGGACTCCAAATGTGAATCCAGTTATATGACTAAAGGTCAACTCTTTATTGCCATGTAATAACAGTAATGATGATAACAGCAACAGTAAGCCAGGTAAAATTCCAAACTCTTTTAAAAATTGTCATTTAATTCTTACAAATACCCTTTCAGAAGCTGCAAGTGATATACAATCTCAGTTTTAATATTATACAGATGTAACCATGTGTGCATATATCTTTATTTGTGTATATCTCTATTCATTCAGCATCTTTCTAGTCTTGGTCTGTGATTGTAAGTAGATGAGCTGCATTAAGATGTCCAATTTATTAGACAGAATATTTTCAATGGAAAATGCTGATCTGCAAGTTTGAGAAAACCTAATAGATAGCTTATTAGATTGTCCCTAAAATTAGAGTAAATAAGCTTTGAGTCAGGATGTGAGATCCTCACTCTCAAATAAAAACCATAAATGATACCAGTTGACTCTATCAGGTATTTTGACATTCAGAGACCTCTTTTTACTACTCTGGGTCTGTGACTGTATTTGGGATATTTGAAATACTAGGTTAAATGAGAAGTTTGTTACTAATGGAGAAGTTAGTTACTAATATAAGTTATTTTCACAGCATTTTCCTTGCTCTATTTCTGTGATTTTCCCCAAGTTTCAAGTGTAGCACAAACACTTCTTTTCTTTTGTCTCTCTCTTAGATTATCATGCACAGTAGAAAGTCATTCAGTTCAGTTCAGTTCAGTCACTCAGTCATGTCCGATTCTTTGTGATCCCATGAATTGCAACATGCCAGGCTTCCCTGTCCATCACCATCTCCTGGAGTTCACTCAAACTCACATCCATCAAGTCAGTGATGCCATCCAACCATCTCATCCTCTGTCGTCCCCTATTCCTCCTGCCTCCAATCCCTCCCAGCATCAGAGTCTCTTCCAATGAGTCAACTCTTCGCATGAGGTGGCCAAAGTATTGGAGTTGCAGCTTTAGCCTCATTTCTTCCAATGAACACCCAGGGTTGATCTCCTTCAGAATGGACTGGTTGGATTTCCTTGCTGTCCAAGGGACTCTCAAGAGTCTTCTCCAACACCACAGTTCTAAAGGATCAATTCTTCAGAGCACAGCTTTCTTCACAGTCCAACTCTCACATCCATACATGACCACTGGAAAAATCGTAGCCTTAACTAAATGGACCTTTGTTGGCAAAGTAATGTCTCTGCTTTTCAATATGCTATCTAGGTTGGTCATAACTTTTCTTCCAAGGAGTAAGCATCTTTTAATTTCATGGCTGCAGTCACCATCTGCAGTGATTTTGGAGCCCCAAAAGTTAAAGTCTGACACTGTTTCCCCATCTATTTCCCATGAAGTGATGGGACCAGATGCCATGATCTTTGTTTTCTGAATGTTGAGCTTTAAGCCAACTTTTTCACTCTCCTCTTTCACTTTCATCAAAAGGTTTTTTAGTTCTTCTTCACTTTCTGCCATAAGGGTGGTGTCATCTGCATATCTGAGGTTATTGATATTTCTCCCAGCAGTCTTGATTCCAGCTTGTGTTTCTTCCAGTCCAGTGCTTCTCATGATGTACTCTGCATATAAGTTAAATAAGCAGGGTGACAATATTCAGCCTTGATGTACTCCTTTTCCTGTTTGGAACCAGTCTGTTGTTCCATGTCCAGTTCTAACTGTTTCTTCCTGACCAGCATATAGGTTTCTCTAAAGGCAGGTCAGGTGGTCTGGTATTACCAAAGTCATTGACTTTGTCCTAAACCCAGGCCCATCAAACAAAATGAGCAATGTCTTAGATTTTGCCTGGTATTATTTGTGTTCTGTGAATGATGGTTTCTCTTTTATGTGTCTTTTTTCCTCTGAAATCAAATTAAGAGAAATTACAAGTTGGAAACAATATTTTCTAGATAGAAATGCTACTTACCTTTCAGCATAGTATTTGACTGGGATCTTCTCATTAAAACATGTCTTCCGAAAGAATCCTCTGATGCCTTCAGCTCATTGGCTCTCATGAGCTTATTTTATAGTATCTTAATAAAACCTGAGGTTAAATAACTAAAGTTTTAAGATTTAGTATGAGGCCAGATGAAATATTTATTCTACCCTCAAGCAACTCTGCTGTCTTTAAAAAGGAGCATTGTATTTTTCCAACCCACAACCGTTAAATGCACATTAATGACTTATTTTGAAGAAGGAAATGGCACCGCACTCCAGTACTCTTGCTGGAAAATCCATGGATGGAGGCTCCTGGTAGGCTACAGTACATGGGATCACTAAGAGTCAGACACGACTGAGCGATTTCACTTTCACTTTGTACTTTCATGCATTGGAGAAGGAAATGGCAATCCATTCCAGTCTTCTTGCCTGGAGAATCCCAGGGACGGGGAAGCCTGGTGGGCTCCATCTATGGGGTCGCACAGAATCAGACATGACTGAAGTGACTTAGCAGCAGCAACAGCAATGACTTATTTTATGCATGCTAACAAAAGGATTCACTACAACTTAGTTGGTATTTACTAGGACACATAATGTCTTAGTCTCAGATCTTAAAGAGTCAATGATATGATATAGTCTATATTAAACCCACATTAAAATGCCTTTCAGGTGGTTCAAAAGTGTTTCATCATCATATGGCTGTGTTTCTCCGTGTGGTCTGCTCACTACCTGTGCAGGGATCATCTTGAGGTGCTTGTTAAAAATCCATGTTCTCAGGCTCTCCTCTATCCTACTATGTCAGTCTTGGAGATTTGGATTTTTAAAAATTTCCCCTTTAACTCTTTAATGAACTCCTCTGGAGATTCTTGTATGTGTTGATATTTGAGAAGCACTATTGGGAAATCCTTGCTTTCTAGTGGTTAGGAATCAGTGCAGTCACTGCCGAGGCCTGGATTGTTTGATCCCTGGTCAGGAAACTAAGATGCTGCAAGATACGTGTCCAAAAAAAAAAAAACCCAAAAAACACTGTTATGGGGAAAAGGAAAAAAATTTTTTTTGGTCAGAGATTTAGTAACTACTCTGCTTGTGTTGTTTCTTAGAGATTCTAGTTTTAAACTGTAAATCTTATATTTAATAAGGTTTTTAATAATAAAATATTTAATAATATTTAATAATAAAATTATTAAACATAATTTTACTACGTGTTGTTAGAGTTAAAAAGGAGTCTGAAGTCTGAGTATTCAATGTATTGATTAGGTTAATCTAGAAAATTCAGCAAACCGATCACATAGGTCAGGGTATACTGGTCATCTTGCAAAATAGCAGAAAAAAGTCACCTGGGCATGTTCTAACATGTTGCATCTGAAGTGTGGTCCACCGATCAGTGTATCAGTATCATCTAGGAGCTTACTAGAAATGCAGGTTCTCAGGTCCCACCCTCAGGGACTGAATTATAACGAGATACCCAGGTGATTCATGTACACATTAAGTTCCAGAAGCATTATTCCAAAAAATTACTGCTTGCTAGAAACTGTAGCTCATATACACACTCAGAACTGCTTACTTACATAGGAGGGCTTCTCTTGTGGCTGAAAAGTCAGAAAGTACAGTTATCAAAAATAGATGGTCCTTGAAATAGTTCAGGGGCAAACAATGAACCCATAAATATTAAGATGGCTGGTGTTTAAAGACCTGAAGCATTCACTGTCTAAACAAGGAAAATATCAGAACAGAATTGACAACAGTTTCAGAGAATCATGAGGACAGTCACTTGAATGATTTTTTTATAAAATTAAAAACAAAACAACAACTTTCTTTTCTACTGTGGACTATTCAGAAAGTAAGGCATGCTATGTATAGGAAAATCTGAGATGATAGGAGTGTCTGTGTAGTTAAAAGCTTAGTAAAGGGTATAGAGTAAATGCATAATGGAATTACAGCATTTATGTTGATGAAAGTGAAAGTATTATTTGCTCAGTTGTATATAACTCTTTGTGAGGCCATGGATCATAGCCTGCCAGGCTGCTCTGTCCATGGAGTTCTCCAGGCAAGAACATTGGAGTGGGTTGCCTTTCCAAACCCAGGGATCAAACTAGACCTTCTGCATTGCAAGCAGATTCTTTACCATCTGAGCCACCAGGGAAGCCCCCTTTATGTTGATAAAGGAGAGCTATTTTTATAGTTCATTTTTTTCTGCAATAATAAAGAAAAAAAATGAAGAAGACTTTTGGAGACAATAAATCAAAAAAGTTTTGAAATATAATATGTAATGAGAATGAATAATGTGGTCTAGGGTATTTGTATCACCAAAGACAAATATCTCTATTGACATTCAGATCTAAGAAAAATCAAATGTCAGAGTCCCCCAAGGGAAGTAGGAGAACTTGGAATTATTCAAATATAAACTGGAAAATCAGTTGCTTTAGATACCTTGGGGTGAACTAAATATATCCTGATATGGAAATTTTGTTCCATTTCCAAACTGCTCAGGTTGTATAAAGTGGGTAACACTATTATTGGTGACCATGCCACCAAATTACCTGGATTAGGTTTCAACTGAAATACTGATTGATTTGCCCTCTCTTTTGCTGGAAATGCCTATGTGAGAAATGAAATATAGGCTTTTAAAATCAGGCCTGTAATCACTAAGCCCAAACATTTTTATGGTCATCTGTATTGAGTCTAATTCCATGATTTGGCAAGAAAGGGTGGAACACTGACCACTGTGCAAAATTTAGCAATAAATATTTAAAGCTATTTACAATTTGGTTTCATTTGTAGGTAATTTTGCTTTTTGTGGGAACTTCCCTGGTGGCTCATATGGTAAAGCATCTGCCTACAATGCGGGAGACACAGGTTCAGTCCTGGGTTGGGAAGATCCTCTGGAGAAGGAAATAGCAGCCCACTCCAGTACTCTTGCCTGGAAAATCCCACGGACAGAGCATGGTAGGCTAACAGTCCATGGGGTAGCAAAGAGTCGGACATGACTACACGACTTCACTTTCCTTTTGCTTTTTGTAAATCCCTTTTGTAGGTGCAGTCCATTTTCAGCAATGGCTATTAATCCAACAAATGTTTTAAAATATTGAAAAGTAAACTAGACTCAATGAAACCAAGCCATGCCTGCAGGGCAACCCAAGGCGGGCGGGTCATGGTGGAGAGGTCTGACAGAATGTGATCCACTGGAGAAGGGAATGGCAAGCCACTTCAGTATTTTTGCCTTGAGAACCCCATGAACAGTATGAAAAGGCAAAATGATAGGATATCAAAAGAGAATCTCCCCAGGTCATTAGGTGCCCAATATGCTACTGGAGATCAGTGGAGAAATAACTCCAGAAAGAATGAAGGGATGGAGCCAAAGCAAAAACAATACCCAGTTGTGCATGTGACTGGTGATAGAAGCAAGATCCGATGCTGTAAAGAGCAATATTGCATAGGAACCTGGAATGTCAGGTCCATGAATCAAGGCAAATTGGAAGTGGTCAAACAAGAGATGGCAAGGGTGAACGTCGACATTCTAGGAATCAGCGAACTAAAATGGACTGGAATGGGTGAATTTAACTCAGATGACCATTATATCTACTACTGCGGGCAGGAATCCCTCAGAAGAAATGGAGTAGCCATCATGGTCAACAAAAGAGTCCGAAATGCAGTACTTGGATGCAATCTCAAAAACGACAGAATGATCTCTGTTCGTTTCCAAGGCAAACCATTCAATATCACAGTTATCCAAGTCTATGCCCCAACCAGTAATGCTGAAGAAGCTGAAGTTGAACGGTTTTATGAAGACCTACAAGACCTTGTAGAACTAACACCCAAAAAAGATGTCCTTTTCATTATAGGGGACTGGAATGCTAAAGTAGGAAGTCAAGAAACACCTGGAGTAACAGGCAAATTTGGCCTTGGAATGCGGAATGAAGCAGGGCAAAGACTAATAGAGTTTTGCCAAGAAAATGCACTGGTCATAGCAAACACCCTCTTCCAGCAACACAAGAGAAGACTCTACACATGGACATCACCAGATGGTCAACACCGAAATCAGATTGATTATATTCTTTGCAGCCAAAGATGGAGAAGCTCTATACAGTCAACAAAAACAAGACCAGGAGCTGACTGTGGCTCAGATCATGAACTCCTTATTTCCAAATTCAGACTTAAATTGAAGAAAGTAGGGAAAACCGCTAGACCATTCAGGTATGACCTAAATCAAATCCCTTATGATTATACAGTGGAAGTGAGAAATAGATTTAAGGGCCTAGATCTGATAGACAGAGTTCCTGATGAACTATGGAATGAGGTTCGTGACATTGTACAGGAGACAGGGATCAAGACCATCCCCATGGAAAAGAAATGCAAAAAAGCAAAATGGCTGTCTGGAGAAGCCTTACAAATAGCACTGAAAAGAAGAGAGGCGAAAAGCAAAGGAGAAAAGAAAAGATATAAGCATCTGAATGCAGAGTTCCAAAGAATAGCAAGAAGAGATAAGAAAGCCTTCTTCAGCAATCAATGCAAAGAGATAGAGGAAAACAACAGAATGGGAAAGACTAGAGATCTCTTCAAGAGAATTGGAGATACCAAGGGAACATTTCATGCAAAGATGGGCTCGATAAAGGATAGAAATGGTATGGACCTAACAGAAGCAGAAGATATTAAGAAGAGGTGGCAAGAATACACAGAAGAACTGTACAGAAAAGATCTTCACGACCCAGATAATCATGAGGATGTGATCACTAATCTAGAGCCAGACATCTTGGAATGTGAAGTCAAGTGGGCCTTAGAAAGCATCACTAAGAACAAAGCTAGTGGAGGTGATGGAATTCCCGTTGAGCTGTTTCAAATCCTGGAAGATGATGCTGTGAAAGTGCTGCACTCAATATGCCAGCAAATTTGGAAAACTCAGCAGTGGCCACAGGACTGGAAAAGGTCAGTTTTCATTCCAATTCCAAAGAAAGGCAATGCCAAAGAATGCTCAAACTACCGCACAATTGCACTCATCTCACACGCTAGTAAAGTAATGCTCAAAATTCTCCAAGCCAGGCTTCAGCAATATGTGAACCGTGAACTCCCTGATGTTCAAGCTGGTTTTAGAACAGGCAGAGGAACCAGAGATCAAATTGCCAACATCCGCTGGATCATGGAAAAAGCAAGAGAGTTCCAGAAAAACATCTATTTCTGCTTTATTGACTATGCCAAAGCCTTTGACTGTGTGGATCACAAGAAACTGTGGAAAATTCTGAAAGAGATGGGAATACCAGACCACCTAACCTGCCTCTTGAGAAATCTGTATGCAGGTCAGGAAGCAACAGTTAGAACTGGACATGGAACAACAGACTGGTTCCAAATAGGAAAAGGAGTACGTCAAGGCTGTATATTGTCTCCCTGCTTATTTAACTTATATGCAGAGTACATCATGAGAAACGCTGGACTGGAAGAAACACAAGCTGGAATCAAGATTGCCGGGAGAAATATCAATAACCTCAGATATGCTGATGACACCACCCTTATGGCAGAAAGTGAGGAGGAGCTAAAAAGCCTCTTGATGAAAGTGAAGGAGGAGAGCGAAAAAGTTGGCTTAAAGCTCAACATTCAGAAAACGAAGATCATGGCATCCGGTCCCATCACTTCATGGGAAATAGATGGGGAAACAGTGGAAACAGTGTCAGACTTTATTTTTTTGGGCTCCAAAATCACTGCAGATGGTGACTGCAGCCATGAAATTAAAAGACGCTTACTCCTTGGAAGAAAAGTTATGACCAACCTGGATAGTATATTCAAAAGCAGAGACATTACTTTGCCGACTAAGGTCCGCCTAGTCAAGGCTATGGTTTTTCCTGTGGTCATGTATGGATGTGAAAGTTGGACTGTGAAGAAAGCTGAGCGCCGAAGAATCGATGCTTTTGAACTGTGGTGTTGGAGAAGACTCTTGAGAGTCCCTTGGACTGCAAGGAGATCCAACCAGTCCATTCTGAAGGAGATCAACCCTGGGATTTCTTTGGAAGGAATGATGCTAAAGCTGAAACTCCAGTACTTTGGCCACCTCATGCGAAGAGTTGACTCATTGGAAAAGATCCTGATGCTGGGAGGGATTGGGGGCAGGAGGAGAAGGGGACGACCGAGGATGAGATTGCTGGATGGCATCATAGACTCGATGGACGTTAGTCTGGGTGAACTCCGCGAGATGGTGATGGATAGGGAGGCCTGGCTTGCTGTGATTCATGGGGTCGCAAAGGGTCGGACACGACTGAGCGACTGAAGTGAACTGAAACTAGACAGGTTATTAATAGATAAAAACAAACTCTGTTTTCTAAAGAAATCAGTCTGTTGAATCACTGAGTCAGTTCTACTACTTGTGACCTCATGGACTGCAGCATACCAGGATTCCCTGTCCATCACCAGCTCCAGGAGCTTGCTCAAACTTTTTTTTTCTGACTGTATATAGTTTCCCCATCTTTAACTGCAAATAATATAATCAGTCTGATTTCAGTATTGACTATCTGGTGATGTCCATATGTAGAGTCATCTCTTGTGTTGTTGGATGAGGGTGTTTGGTATGACTAGTGCATTCTCTTGGCTAAACTCTGTTAGCCTTTTCTCTGCTTCATTTTGTACTTCTAGGCCAAACCGACCTGTTATTCAGATATCTCTTGACTTCCTAGTTTTGCATTCCAGTCTCCTATGATGAAAAGAACATCTGTTTTGGATGTTAGTTCTGGAAGATCTTGTAGGGTTTCAGAGAACTATTCGACTTCCTCTTCTTTGGTGTTAGTGGCTGGGGCATAGACTTGAATTACTGTGATACTGAATTGTTAGCCTTGGAAATGAACAGAGATCATGTGTCATTTTTGAGACTGCACCCAAGTACTACATTTCTTAAGAAATATGTAAAGAAAAATTTTAAAGAAATAGGTAAAGAAAAATTTATATTAAAAACAAAAGCAAAAATATTAGAGCTATTAGCCACTGTTACTTTTTCTTGGGAAAGATTGACCTAAGAGGAACTAATACAATGACACTGCAGAGTATAATATTCATCAAATAGTAGCAGTCTATAGTCCTATAAGCACTAACTCAATATCTACTTACTCATGTAGACACTTAGACCTACATCACAAATATTTTGACAGTATAGGTGCCTGTTCATATTTTGTGATTTGACCATAGCAAGAGGGGACAATTTAAAATAGAGAATAAAGAGATACTCTCCCCTCTCTTCTGCCCTTTTCATGCTTTCTTGAGTAAGACCCATCTTTTTACAATATATATTTAATAAAATGTAAGTAATGCACTTGCAATGTGGTAAAATAAACTAGGGAGAAGATCAATCATCCCTGGGAGACTTTTAGACCAGAAAAATAATTTCCTATGCTCCCCATAAGAAGAGACTTCACTTTCTTATCCCATAAAATGTCCTCTCACTTTTTTTCTCTTATTCTCTCTGTCCAATAGGAAGAAAAAGGAAAAAAAAAACTCACAAAATCCTCTGTACTGTTTTTAGAAAAATAATTGTATTTTGTGGGACATGAGGTGAATAAAAGTTGGCATTTTTTGTTGTCGCTTTGGGTACAGAGGTCAAAGGTCACTGTCTAACAGGCATCCAGATGGAATCAATCTCTTCTTCATAGATTCTGTCAGAGGCACCTGAGCCTCCTGGGGGTTCGTGTACAGCAGTTCATGGTCAAAGGCAGGAATAGATCTCTGCACTCCAGGGGAGGCTATATTTTTCTGTCGATAGACAGAAGATTGCAGTGTCCTAGACAGGTAATCAGTTATCAAGCACAATGATCAGTTCACGTTTAAACATTAAACAGGTGGGGCAAGAGACAACTAACATTTATCATGTTTACTAGGTTTGCCAAAAACAACCAAAGAACTGCTTTGTCCTTTTAATCAGTTCTAATCTGGGTTTCTTGCTGTCAGTTTTATGAAGAAATTGAATGATTTTGTTTTTCTTTTTCTTCCTGGAAATCACTTGGTAGATTCTTAAAGGGTCAAAAGTCTACATTTCTTTGTTATAAGCATATTTAAAGAAATTCTCCCATTTTCCCCTTACCTTTCAATAACTGGATGTTAACACATTCATAATTCAGCCCTGATCCCCAGTGATGCCATTTCTACTTCAGTTTGGTGAATGGTGAAAGAAAGAAAATGGAAAAGCCTAAAGCAAAGTTTTCTCTAAGATTAAATAGTGTGTGGTTTGTTAAGACTTTCTTCTGTCCCACCATTAAAAGTAAAGAATAGCTTTTCTTTTTGCTTCCTGATTAGAGAGCTTCACTGGATTTGCGGCAAATAAATTGACAAGTGAGGGCACTGATGACAAGAGAGTGATAATTGATGGTGGCAGGTGGGGGTCTGGTGCACTGGCATGTCCCGTGGAGGGTGAACCAAGGACATCTATCAATCACATTGGTGACAGCAGCCAGGGAGACTTAATTGGAGAATCATTGAACCTTTAATGATGTGACAGAGAAAAATAAGGACGCTTAAAAGGCTCCTGGGCCATTTGTTTTCCTTCATTCCAATAATTCTCATAGAAAGAGTAGAAAGTGGACACTGCTCCAGGGTTGAACATTCATTGTTTCCATCAAAGTTAATCACGTTGTTTGGCAGAGTAGTGAAAGTGTTTACCATTAGTCCAATGTAGAATTTAATCTATACCTGGAAATTTAGAGACTTGACTGGCCCACTACTTAAGTGTAATCACAAATGCTTAGCAAGTGCTAAGATACCATATGCTCAACACTGAGTTACAACTAGAGTGCAGATATTATCTGCCAGAGTATGGGTTCCAAATACAGTGAGGAAAGAAGTTCTTTCACTAAGTTAAATGATTTTTTTCCCTCTCATTTTTCTAAAGAGTTCTCTGTATTATACAAATATTAATTTCTTTATTTTATTTTATTTTTTCCCAGAAGCTTCAAAAGAATTTTCTCTCTCATTTGAGAAAGGAATCCTGCAAAGGTGTTTTCCCTTTAGGAACAGGGATTTTTCTTACTGTTAGCAGTACAAGAAAGAAGCTCCAGTTTTAGACATTGTGTGTGGATACAGCATGTGTGAAAAAGAAAAGCAAGACAGTTTCTGCCATCTAAGATCTTATATTTTCATATTTAGGAGTTTGTACATTTGTGTATCCATTCTCAATTATAGTTTGGGACACTTATTATGCACAACGGTTTGTCTAGGGTATATTGGGTCTGATTATTTCTTCCATGGATTTCAAAGTCTAGTGAGGGAAGACAGACATGTACGTTACAGTGTTACACTGTTGTAGCTCAGAATGACAGGTGTGGATGCTGGCCGGGAAAGAAGCACTGTAGATATAAGGCCACTTAAGAAGTGTTTTTCTTGTCTTTTGAAAATTAACTGTATTTATCAGAATACTTGTTGTAAAAAGTGAGGGAAGGGAGAAAATATCCTAGACTGGCTATGGGAGAAATGTTACACTTTGTTGTTCAGTCATTCAGTCATGTCCGATTCTTTGCGACTCCATGGACTGCAGCACACTAGGCTTCCCTGTCCTTCACCATCTCTCAGAGCTTGCTCCAACTCATGTTCATTGAGTTGGTGATGCCATCCAACCATCTCATCCTCTGTTGTCCCCTTCTCCTCCTGCCTTCACTCTTTCCTAGCATCAAGGACTTTCTAATGAGTCGGCTGTTTGCTTCATGTGGCCAAACTATTGGAGCTTCTGCTTCAGTATCAATCCTTCCAATGAACATTCAGGACTGATTTCCTTTAGGATTGACTGGTTCGATCTCCTTCTAGTCCAAGGGTCTTTCAAGTATCTTCTCCAGCACCAAAGTTTGAAAGCATCAGTCTTTTGGTGCTCAGCCTTCTTTATGGTATAATTCTCACATCTATATATAACTACTGGAAAAACTATAGCTTTGACTAGGACATTTGTTGGCAAAGTAATGTCTCTGCTTTTTAATATGCTGTTTAGGTTTGTCATATATTTTCTTCCAAGGAGCAAGAGTTTTTTTTTTAATTTCATGGCAGCAGTCACCATTTGCAGTGATTTTGGAGCCTAACAAAGTCTGTCACTGTTTCCGTTGTTTCCCCATCTATTTGCCATGAAGTGATGGGACTGGATGCCATTATCTTAGCTTTTTGAATGTTGTTTTAAGCCAGTTTTTTCACTCTCTTCTTTCACTATCATGAAGAGGCTCTTTAGTTCTTCGCTTTCTGCCATAAGGGTGGTGTCATCTGAATATCTGAGGTTGCTGATATCTCTACCAGGAATCTTGATACCAGCTTGTGCTTCATCTAGCACAGGATTTTGCATGATGTACTGTGCATAGAAGTTAAATAATCAGGGTGAAATATGCAGCCTTGATGCACTCCTTTCCCAATTTAAACCAGTCTGTGGTTAGTGAGAAATAGATTAAAGGGCCTAGATCTGATAGAGTTCCTGATGAACTATGGAATGAGGTTCGTGACATTGTACAGGAGACAGGGATCAAGACCATCCCCATGGAAAAGAAATGCAAAAAACCAAAATGGCTGTCTGGAGAAGCCTTACAAATAGCAATGAGAAGAAGAGAGGTGAAAAGCAAAGGAGAAAAGAAAAGATATAAGCATCTGAATGCAGAGTTCCAAAGAATAGCAAGAAGAGATAAGAAAGCCTTCTTCAGCAATCAATGCAAAGAGATAGAGGAAAACAACAGAATGGGAAAGACTAGAGATCTCTTCAAGAGAATTGGAGATACCAAGGGAACATTTCATGCAAAGATGGGCTCGATAAAGGATAGAAATGGTATGGACCTAACAGAAGCAGAAGATATTAAGAAGAGGTGGCAAGAATACACAGAAGAACTGTACAGAAAAGATCTTCACGACCCAGATAATCATGAGGATGTGATCACTAATCTAGAGCCAGACATCTTGGAATGTGAAGTCAAGTGGGCCTTAGAAAGCATCACTAAGAACAAAGCTAGTGGAGGTGATGGAATTCCAGTTGAGCTGTTTCAAATCCTGGAAGATGATGCTGTGAAAGTGCTGCACTCAATATGCCAGCAAATTTGGAAAACTCAGCAGTGGCCACAGGACTGGAAAAGGTCAGTTTTCATTCCAATTCCAAAGAAAGGCAATGCCAAAGAATGCTCAAACTACCGCACAATTGCACTCATCTCACACGCTAGTAAAGTAATGCTCAAAATTCTCCAAGCCAGGCTTCAGCAATATGTGAACCGTGAACTCCCTGATGTTCAAGCTGGTTTTAGAACAGGCAGAGGAACCAGAGATCAAATTGCCAACATCCGCTGGATCATGGAAAAAGCAAGAGAGTTCCAGAAAAACATCTATTTCTGCTTTATTGACTATGCCAAAGCCTTTGACTGTGTGGATCACAATAAACTGTGGAAAATTCTGAAAGAGATGGGAATACCAGACCACCTAACCTGCCTCTTGAGAAATCTGTATGCAGGTCAGGAAGCAACAGTTAGAACTGGACATGGAACAACAGACTGGTTCCAAATAGGAAAAGGAGTACGTCAAGGCTGTATATTGTCTCCCTGCTTATTTAACTTATATGCAGAGTACATCATGAGAAACGCTGGACTGGAAGAAACACAAGCTGGAATCAAGATTGCCGGGAGAAATATCAATAACCTCAGATATGCTGATGACACCACCCTTATGGCAGAAAGTGAGGAGGAGCTAAAAAGCCTCTTGATGAAAGTGAAGGAGGAGAGCGAAAAAGTTGGCTTAAAGCTCAACATTCAGAAAACGAAGATCATGGCATCCGGTCCCATCACTTCATGGGAAATAGATGGGGAAACAGTGGAAACAGTGTCAGACTTTATTTTTTGGGGCTCCAAAATCACTGCAGATGGTGACTGCAGCCATGAAATTAAAAGACGCTTACTCCTTGGAAGAAAAGTTATGACCAACCTGGATAGTATATTCAAAAGCAGAGACATTACTTTGCCGACTAAGGTCCACCTAGTCAAGGCTATGGTTTTTCCTGTGGTCATGTATGGATGTGAAAGTTGGACTGTGAAGAAAGCTGAGCACCGAAGAATTGATGCTTTTGAACTGTGGTGTTGGAGAAGACTCTTGAGAGTCCCTTGGACTGCAAGGAGATCCAACCAGTCCATTCTGAAGGAGACCAACCCTGGGATTTCTTTGGAAGGAATGATGCTAAAGCTGAAACTCCAGTACTTTGGCCACCTCATGTGAAGAGTTGACTCATTGGAAAAGACTCTGATGCTGGGAGGGATTGGGGACAGGAGGAGAAGGGGACGACGGAGGATGAGATGGCTGGATGGCATCACGGACTCGATGGACGTGAGTCTGAGTGAACTCCGCGAGATGGTGATGAATAGGGAGGCCTGGCGTGCTTCGATTCATGGGGTTGCAAAGAGTCAAACATGACTGAGCGACTGAACTGAACTGAACTGTGGTTCCATGTCTGATTCTAACTATTACTTCTTAACTTGTATATAGGTTTCTCAGGAGGCAGGTAAAGTGGTCTGGTATTCCTATCTCTTTAAGAATTTTACAGTTTGTTTTGATCCGTACAATAAAAGGCTTTGTCATAGTCAATGAAACAGAAGTAGATATTTTCCTGGATTTCTGTTGCTTTTTTATGATCCAAGAGATGTTAGCAATTTGATCTCTGTTTCCTCTGCCTTTTGTAAATCCAACTTGAATATCTGGAATTTTTCAGTTCACATATTGTTGAAGCCTAGCTTGGACAAAGAATTTTGAGCATTACTTTGCTAGTATGTGAAATAAGTGCAATTGTGGTATAGTTTCAACATTCTTTGTCATTGCATTTCTTTGGGATTTAGAATGAAAACTGACTTTTTCCAGTCCTGGGGCCACTGGTGTGTCTTCCAAATTTGCTAGCATATTGAGTGGAGTACTTTCTCAGCATCATCTTTTAGAATTTGAAATTTTGAAATTTTGAATTCCGGCTCAACTGGAATTCCATCACCTCCACTAGCATTGTTTGTTTTGATGTTTCCTGCATCCCACTTGATTTCACATTCCAGAATGTCTGGCTCTAGGTGAGTGATCACACCATCATGATCATCTGGGTCATGAAGATCTTTTTTGTATTCTGTTCAGTTCAGTCACTCAGTAGTGCCCGACTCTTTGCGACCCCATGTATCGCAGCACGCCAGGCCTCTCTCAATGACTCTCTTCAACACTTTTTCTTAAACTAGTAGAAATCAGTCTCCTTGTAGCATCCAGTCTCTGGACTGGACTTATCCTCTCTCTTTCTATATTTAGATTAAAGAGAACTATTGCCTATGAGAGGGCTTCCCTGGTGGCTCATAGGTTAAAGTGTCTGCCTGGAATGCGAGAGACCTGGGTTTGATCCCTGGGTCGGGAAGATCCCCTGGAGAAGGAAATGGCAACCCACTCCAGTGCTCTTGCCTGGAGAATCCCATGGGGGGAGGAGCCTGGTAGGCTACAGTCCATGGGGTAGCAAAAATCAGACAGGACTGAGCAACGAACTACAACTATTGCCTATGAGAGTTCTCCAACTATTTGAAGACAGTTATCCTATTCCATCTAGGTCTCTCTCTCTTTTTAAATAAACATTCTCACTTCTCTTACCTATCCTTCCTGTGTTATGACTATAAGTCCTTTTATCATAAAAATTGCTTTGCTCTATGCTTACCTGATTATAGTCTATTATCTCTAGATTTATAGAACCCCTTGCCAAGTGTTGAATGCAACGCCCAGGAAAGGTTTGAGAGAGCAGAGTGATCTTTTCTCCCATGCAAGCTGCATCTTTTGAAAATTTTTATGTTCTATTCAGTTGCAAGTGACATCATGTAAATTTTGTTATCTTGATTATGCCATCTAATATACAGCCTCTTAGCACCAGCTTTAGGTCATCTATACATTTGACAGCAACAACAGAATTGTGTGTATTCTTACAAGTGTATGAACAATGAACTTTTTTCATTGTAAAGACTATGAGGTTGACTTGTTAGAAATGGTTCTTTACCAAGAAGCTTCTACCAATCATTTCTGATGGTGCTTAGAAAGTGTACATTAACACTGTGTCTCAGCTCTCTCTGAGGACACAAGGTTTAACACAAGGATGTCTCAGATATTCTTCGATAGACTGAATTGCTGAGTACACAAGGATGTTTCAGATATTTAACACAAGGATGTCTCAGATATTCTTCAATAGACTGAATTGCTGAATACAATATATGTGTATTATTGATAGAATGTAATGGGACTTGGCTTACTGTAACCCTCCTTTTAAATATGATACTTGGATAGCCATGGATTATGATACACCTTTTGGAATTTTAACTATCTGTGAAACTGAGGTTCTATAGATAACCTTAGGTAATTTAGTCATTTTTACAATATTGTTTCTTCTGGTTTAAGAACATGGTATATATCTTTCCCTCTGTATTGTCTTATACTTTTCTTGCTACATCTTTAGGATATGCATAGTATTGGGCTTCCCTTGTGACTCATCTGGTAAGGAATCCACCTGCAATGTCAGAGACCTGGTTTCAATCCCTGGGTTGGGAAGATCTCCTGGAGAAGGAAAAGTTATGTTATCTGCAAAGAGTGATAGTTTAACTTCTTCTTTACTAATTTGAATTCCTTTTATTTATTTTTCTTCTCTGATTGTCATGGCTAGGACTTCCAAAACTATGTTGAATAAACATGATGAGAGTGAACATCCTTATCTTGTTTCTGATCTTAGAGAAAATGCTTTTAGCTTTTCACAATTAAATATGATGTTTGCTGTAGGTTTCTCATATATGGCCTTTAAGATCAACATTTCATGACATGTTCATATTATATGAAATTAAAATTTCCATAAATAAAGTATTTTGGGAACATAGCTACATTCATTCATTAAAAAAAAAAAATCTCAGGCTAATTATATGCTGCAATGGAAGAATTGAGTATTTGCAATAGAGACCAGATTGTACATAAGGGCCAAATATTTACTATCTGGATCTTTACAGAAAATAGTTTGCCAATCACTACTATAGCTGATGAAAATGAGGCTTCACATTTTGAAGTGATTTCTTCAGAAACATTAGGTTCATTAAAATGATAATTTCACTGGGAACTGATTTTTTAACATTCTCAATAATTTTCTAATGAAATATCAGTTAAATATTAATATATGTAGAGAGATGGTTGGTGATATCTGGGAACTGATTTTTTAACAGTCTCAATAATTTTCTAATGAAATATCAGTTAAATATTAATATATGTAGAGAGATGGTTGGTGATATGAAAACTGTTTACTTTTTAAACAAATTTTAACCATTAGAATTTATAAGTATTGTATTGTGTATGTGAGGGTATGTGTCTATGAAAGTAAAAATAATTATATATTGACAGAAAGAGAAGCATCTGGAGTATGTAAGAAATAAAGTGGAAATGGAATGGATAGATGTGGTCTCTTAAATCCATAACTCCTCACTAAGATTTCATGGTTGGTTACTCTGTGCAGTAGAAAGTCTTCTTGTCCTGTTCTGGATTTATGTGTTCTATTTCTGAACCTCAGTGGTTTAACTTCCATAGCATGGCACTGAAAATGTCATTTGAGAGGGAACATATTGGAATTCTTAGGATTGAATGGCTCTGTGTTAGTAAAAATAGAGATCTGAATTAAATAAGATAATCATACAAAGTGCCTGTCAGGAACCTTAGAATAAAATGTGGCTATCACCATAGCTTTTGAAAATCATAGTTGGAATATCTGTAATCATCAGGATATTCCCAGAAATCTAGACATTTTGGAGCAGTCTTTCAGATCTTTAACATGTGTTATTGCAAATTATCTTATACTAGAGGATTCAAGATGAGTAAAACAAAGGAGAAATTACTTCATTTTATTGGAAAACACTAATGAGATATAGTTTTCCCTTCATAAAAACTACCAACAATTAGAAAGTAGACATAGAGGGGGCAGTCCTAAGATGGTGGAGGAATAGGACAGGGGGACCACTTTCTCCCTCACAAATTCATCAAAAGAACATTTCAACGCTGAGTAAATTCCACAAAACAACTTCTGAATGCTGGCAGAGGACATCAGGCACCAAGAAAAGCAGATCATTGGCTTCAAAAATAATGAACCTCTCTGGGTGTCTCTCAATGTGGAGAAACTTTTCATTTTTAACCTAGATGTTTTATCATCGGTGCTGTATAGATGGAGAAGTCTTGAGGCTATTGTAAAAATAAAACTGAAAACCAGAAGCAGGAAGCTTAAGTCCAAATCCTGAGAACATCAGAGAAATCCTGAATCCAGGGAATATTAATTGATAGGAGCTCATCAAACACCTCCATACCTACACTGAAACCAAGCACCACCCAAGGGCCAACAAATTCTAGCACAAGACATATCACGCAAATTCTTCAGCAACACAGGAACACACCCCTGAGCTTCAATATACAGGCAACTCAAAGTTACTCCAAAACAACTGATATCTCATAACCCATTACTGGACACTTCATAGCACTCTAGAGAGAAGAAATCCAGCTCCACCCACTAGAACTCCAACACAAGCCTCCCTAACCAAGAAACCTTGACAACCCACTGATACAGCCCCACCCACAGTGAGGAAACTCCATAATAAAGAGAACTCCACAAATTCCCAGAATATAGAAAGGCCACCCCAAACGCAGCAATATAACCAAGATGAAGAGACAGAGGAATACCCAGCAGGTAAAGGAACAGGAGAAATGCCCACCAAACCAAACAAAAGAGGAAGAGATAGGGAATCTACCTGAGAAAGAATTCCAAATATTGATAGTGAAAATGATCCAAAATCTTGAAATCAAAATGGAATCACAGATAAATAGCCTGGAGACAAGGATTGAGAAGATGCAAGAAAGGTTTAACAAGGACCTAGAAGAAATAAAAAAGAGTCAATACATAATGAATAATGCAATAAATGAGATCAGAAACACTCTGGAGGCAACAAATAGTAGAATAACGGAGGCAGAAGATAGGATTAGTGAAATAGAAGATAGAATGGTAGAAATAAATGAATCAGAGAGGAAAAGAGAAAAACGAATTAAAAGAAATGAGGACAATCTCAGAGACCTCCAGGACAATATGAAACGCTCCAACATTCGAATTATAGGAGTCCCAGAAGAAGAAGACAAAAAGAAAGACCATGAGAAAATCCTTGAGGAGATAATAGTTGAAAACTTCCCTAAAATGGGGAAGGAAATAGTCACCCAAGTCCAAGAAACCCAGAGAGTTCCAAATAGGATAAACCCAAGGCGAAACACGCCAAGACACATATTAATCAAATTAACAAAGATCAAACACAAAGAACAACTATTAAAAGCAGCAAGGGGAAAACAACAAATAACACACAAGGGGATTCCCATAAGGATAACAGCTGATCTTTCAATAGAAACTCTTCAGGCCAGGAGGGAATGGCAAGACATACTTAAAGTGTTGAACGAAAATAACCTACAGCCCAGATTACTGTACCCAGCAAGGATCTCTTTCAAATACGAAGGAGAAATCAGAAGCTTTACAGACAAGCAAAAGCTGAGAGAATTCAGCACCACCAAACCAGCTCTCCAACAAATGCTAAAGGATATTCTCTAGACAGGAAACAAAAAGGGTGTATAAACCCGAACCCAAAACAATAAAGTAAATGGCAACGGGATCATACTTCTCAATAATTACCTTAAACGTAAATGGGTTGAATGCCCCAACCAAAAGACAAAGACTGGCTGAATGGATACAAAAACAAGACCCTTGTATATGCTGTCTACAAGAAACCCACCTCAAAACAAGGGACATAAACAGACTGAAAGTGAAAGGCTGGAAAAAGATATATCATGCAAATAGAGACCAAAAGAAAGCAGGAGTGGCAATACTCATAGCTGATAAAATAGACTTTAAAGCAAAGGCTGTGAAAAGAGACAAAGAAGGCCACTACATAATGATCAAAGGATCAATCCAAGAAGAAGATATAACAATTATAAATATATATGCACCCAACATAGGAGCACCGCAATATGTAAGACAAATGCTAACAAGTATGAAAGGGGAAATTGACAATAACACAATAATAGTGGGAGACTTTAATACCCCACTCACACCTATGGACAGATCAACTAACCAGAAAATTAACAAAGAAACGCAAACTTTAAATGATACAATAGACCAGTTAGACCTAATTGATATCTATAGGACATTTCACCCCAAAACAATGAATTTCACCTTTTTCTCAAGTGCTCACGGAACCTTCTCCAGGATAGATCACATCCTGGGACATAAATCTAACCTTGATAAATTCAAAAAAATCGAAATCATTCCAAGCATCTTTTCTGACCATAATGCATTAAGATTAGATCTCAATTACAGGAGAAAAACTATTAAAAATTCCAACATTTGGAGGCTGAACAATACGCTTCTGAATAACCAACAAATCACAGAAGAAATCAAAAAAGAAATCAAAATGTGCATAGAAATGAATGAAAATGAAAACACAACAACCCAAAACCTGTGGGACACTATAAAAGCAGTGCTAAGAGGAAAGTTCATAGCAATACAGGCATACCTCAGGAAACAAGAAAAAAGTCAAATAAATAACCTAACTCTACACCTAAAGCAACTAGAAAAGGAAGAAATGGAGAACCCCAGAGTTAGTAGAAGGAAAGAAATCTTAAAAATTAGGGCAGAAATAAATGCAAAAGAAACAAAAGAGACCATAGCAAAAATCAACAAAGCCAAAAGCTGGTTTTTTGAAAAGATAAATAAAATTGACAAACCATTAGCCAGACTCATCAAGAAACAAAGGGAGAAAAATCAAATCAATAAAATCAGAAATGAAAATGGAGAGATCACAACAGACAACACAGAAATACAAAGAATCATAAGAGACTACTATCAGCAATTATATGCCAATAAATTGGACAACGTGGAAGAAATGGACAAATTCTTAGAAAAATACAACTTTCCAAAACTGAACCAGGAAGAAATAGAAAATCTTAACAGACCCATCACAAGCACGGAAATTGAAACTGTAATCAGAAATCTTCCAGCAAACAAAAGCCCAGGTCCAGACGGCTTCACAGCTGAATTCTACCAAAAATTTCGAGAAGAGCTAACACCTATCCTACTCAAACTCTTCCAGAAAATTGCAGAGGAAGGTAAACTTCCAAACTCATTCTATGAGGCCACCATCACCCTAATACCAAAACCTGACAAAGATGCCACAAAAAAAGAAAACTACAGGCCAATATCACTGATGAACATAGATGCAAAAATCCTCAACAAAATTCTAGCAATCAGAATCCAACAACACATTAAAAAGATCATACACCATGACCAAGTAGGCTTTATCCCAGGAATGCAAGGATTCTTCAATATTCGCAAATCAATCAATGTAATTCACCACATTAACAAATTGAAAAATAAATGCCATATGATTATCTCAATAGATGCAGAGAAGGCCTTTGATAAAATTCAACATCCATTTATGATAAAAACTCTCCAGAAAGCAGGAATAGAAGGAACATACCTCAACATAATAAAAGCTATATATGACAAACCCACAGCAAACATTATCCTCAATGGTGAAAAATTGAAAGCATTTCCCCTAAAGTCAGGAACAAGACAAGGATGTCCACTTTCACCGCTACTATTCAACATAGTTCTGGAAGTTTTGGCCACAGCAATCAGAGCAGAAAAAGAAATAAAAGGAATCCAAATTGGAAAAGAAGAAGTAAAACTCTCACTGTTTGCAGATGACATGATCCTCTACATAGAAAACCCTAAAGACTCCACCAGAAAATTACTAGAGCTAATCAATGAATATAGTAAAGTTGCAGGATATAAAATCAACACACAGAAATCCCTTGCATTCCTATACACTAATAATGAGAAAGTAGAAAACGAAATTAAGGAAACAATTCCATTCACCATTGCAACGAAAAGAATAAAATACTTAGGAATATATCTACCTAAAGAAACTAAAGACTTATATATAGAAAACTATAAAACACTGATGAAAGAAATCAAAGAGGACACTAATAGATGGAGAAATATACCATGTTCATGGATTGGAAGAATCAATATAGTGAAAATGAATATATTACCCAAAGCAATCTACAGATTCAATGCAATCCCTATCAAGCTACCAGCGGTATTTTTCACAGAACTAGAACAAATAATTTCAAGATTTGTATGGAAATACAAAAAACCTCGAATAGCCAAAGCAATTTTGAGAAAGAAGAATGGAACTGGAGGAATCAACTTACCTGACTTCAGGCTCTACTACAAAGCCACAGTCATCAAGACAGTGTGGTACTGGCACAAAGACAGAAATATAGATCAATGGAACAAAATAGAAAGCCCAGAGATAAATCCACACACATATGGACACCTTATCTTTGACAAAGGAGGCAAGAATATACAATGGAGTAAAGACAATCTCTTTAACAAGTGGTGCTGGGAAAACTGGTCAACCACTTGTAAAAGAATGAAACTAGATCACTTTCTAACACCACACACAAAAATAAACTCAAAATGGATTAAAGATCTAAATGTAAGACCAGAAACTATAAAACTCCTAGAGGAGAACATAGGCAAAACACTCTCCGACATAAATCACAGCAGGATCCTCAATGATCCGCCTCCCAGAATACTGGAAATAAAAGCAAATATAAACAAATGGGATCTAATTAAAATTAAAAGCTTCTGCACAACAAAGGAAACTATAAGCAAGGTGAAAAGACAACCCTCTGAATGGGAGAAAATAATAGCAAATGAAGCAACTGACAAACAACTAATCTCAAAAATATACAAGCAACTTATACAGCTCAATTCCAGAAAAATAAACGACCCAATCAAAAAATGGGCCAAAGAACTAAATAGACATTTCTCCAAAGAAGACATACGGATGGCTAACAAACACATGAAAAGATGCTCAACGTCACTCATTATCAGAGAAATGCAAATCAAGACCACAATGAGATACCACTTCACACCAGTCAGAATGGCTGCGATCCAAAAGTCTGCAAGCAATAAATGCTGGAGAGGGTGTGGAGAAAAGGGAACCCTTTTACACTGTTGGTGGGAATGCAAACTAGTACAGCCACTATGGAGAACAGTGTGGAGATTCCTTAAGAAATTGCAAATAGAACTGCCTTATGACCCAGCAATCCCACTGCTGGGCATACACACCGAGGAAACCAGAATAGAAAGAGACACATGTACCCCAATGTTCATTGCAGCACTGTTTATAATAGCCAGGACATGGAAACAACCTAGATGTCCATCAGCGGATGAATGGATAAGAAAGCTGTGGTATATATACACAATGGAGTATTACTCAGCCATTAAAAAGAATACATTTGAATCAGTTCTAATGAGATGGATGAAACTGGAACCGATTATACAGAGTGAAGTAAGCCAGAAAGAAAACACCAAATACAGGATACTGACACATATATGGAATTTAGAAAGATGGTAATGAGGACCCTGTATGCGAGACAGCAAAAGAGACACAGATGTATAGAACGGACTTTTGGACTCTGTGGGAGAGGGCAAGGGTGGGATGATTTGGAAGAATGGCATTGAAACATGTATACTATCATGTAAGAAACGAAGCACCAGTCTATGTTTGATACAGGATACAGGATGCTTGGGGCTAGTGCACAGGGATGATCCAGAGAGATGATATGGGTTGGGAGGGGGGTTCAGGATTGGGAGCTCATATACACATGTGGCAGATTCATGTCAATGTATGGCAAAACCAATACAGTTTTGTAAAGTAAAATTAAAAAAAAAAAAAAAAGTAAGTAGANAAGCACCAGTCTATGTTTGATACAGGATACAGGATGCTTGGGGCTAGTGCACAGGGATGATCCAGAGAGATGATATGGGTTGGGAGGGGGGTTCAGGATTGGGAGCTCATATACACATGTGGCAGATTCATGTCAATGTATGGCAAAACCAATACAGTTTTGTAAAGTAAAATTAAAAAAAAAAAAAAAAGTAAGTAGACATAAACATGCTCCTTCCTTCTACCCTATTCTCTGGAGCCAGAAAGGATTAAAAGAGAATCCTTCTCTTCGTTTGGCAGTCATACAGAAACCAGGAGTTGGAAGGGGCCCTTCTTATCACTGGACACAATTTCTTCACCTTAGGGATGAGGAAACTGACACAGAAAAGTAAGATAATCTGCCTAAAGCAGAGTCAGAGTCAGAGGTATCATGGGACTGTGGATTCTTCCATTACATCACTATACATGCTCTTCTAAATTCTCCTTATGAAGAGTGAACCTCACTTATCCCCTTTCTTTGGAATAACCCTGAAAATGTATTTCTTATTTGCATAGGTATGTCCTTTTAGAACTTCTAAGCCACAGCTTTGTGCATTTCAAATTCTTTTACACCATAATATCTGTCTTCTACCATAATATCTATCTTAGAGCTTCTCCTGGGATGTAAGGTCCTTGATGATAAAATCTACCTCTGAAGCAATAATAGAGAAGTATTTATTTGTCCTGGAGAAAGCAAACTCAAATGCTAAGAGGTACCAGACAAATAATAATTTTATAAGTTAGTAAAGGAGTAGAAATGAAAGACAAGGCTGGGGAGGGGGAGGGGGGACATGTGCTCAACTGGAAAAGAAATGGCTCACAAAAGGGGCAGCTGTTACTCAGCTGGTCTGATTGTTACTGTGCAGGAATGCCATTCTGAATTTGTTAAATCCTCTGATAATTCAAAGACTTTTATATGTGGAAATGTCTTGATTTCCTTGTTACTGTGTAGTTTAAGCAAAACATGTCTACAACCTAGTTTGGATCTTTAGCAATGAAAGTCTGTGATATTATCAGAAAAAAATTAAAGTTTTACGTCCAGTTTTGGTTGGAGGGTTTACAGTTTGATATTGTGTGATTTTCCCCTCTTCTTTTTCATTTTGGGAACAAGAGTATGCTACGATTAGCCTGCAGATTCAGTGTGGATTTTGTAGCTGAAACGGTAGATTGCATCAAACGACTCTGCTTTTGTTTTCTGCTTGAAAAAACTGACACTTGTTATGGTTAGTGTGAGCCATCCCCTGTTGACTTCTGGGCAATCACTATAAATCTCTATTATTCTGCTGTTATTGTCTTGTTATACTATCGCTGTTGAGGCATCTTCTCAAGGGAAGTGAGCCCAGGTGTGTACATACAGAACAAGCAATGCTCTCCTTTAAACACATAAATAGCTATTTTATTTGGCATGACACACATAAATGTTAGTGTAGCCAAAGGAATCTTGAACAGTTATTTGCATTGCAAATATTTCAGAAAATGGAGCAAAGGTATCAGAGCTCAATCTGCTAGCCATTTGAGTTTTGTTAGATCAGAGAGTAATCCATCTTTTATTTTTTCCCCAGTAATAAGAGTTGAAATGCAGTCCCTTGCAATTGGACTCCAAGGTATAAGAATTTCCCATAAAAAAGAATATATTCTTGTTCCTCCATGAAATTCAGTTATATAGACCTCCTTTTATGGGCACTCTTTCTTTATGGCCTTGTTGAGATCAAATGTGCAGAGTTAAGCTCTTTTTGTGCTATACATTTCATTGTTTTGGGATCAAACTGATGGAAGACTAGAACAGTACTTACTCATTTATCTAGATATGATGGCTTGAGGATCCTTAAGAAAAGTTATACCAACTCTTTCAACTGAATGTGTGAATAGACCTTTCCTTGTTTCTGGTACTTGTCAGTTAATGACGTGGCAAAATATTTATAACAAACATGAATTGCAGGTAGGAGATTGTATTTTAGAGACATGAATGGATTTTGGGAAATGTTTAATAAAAGCTGGAAACTCAGTATCATAAACTAAATATGTATTTCTAAGAATAGAGTAAGAAAGCAGAGATTTTTTTTCAGTAACAAATTTTATATTTATTTGTTTTTAAAGTAATGAATCAAAGTTTGGTTAATGAAATCCATGGTGAATGTCTCACTTTTTTCTCTGTCTTTTATTATTTTCTAAATTTACTAAAACAAAAAAGGTAGTGAAATTACCTTATATGCCTAAAACTTTTGGGGAGAAATTATAATAAGCTGAAATTTCTCCTCTCCACCATTATAATGCTATATTCAAGCTCCTTTATATAAATGTGAATGAAAATATACATCCAAATATGAAAATATTTATTTTTAATGAAAAACAGTATCATCCTTTTAAAATTATTATGCTTTATTCAACATTTAATATTTTAAAATTATGTTTTATTTAACATGTGAAATAGTGTTCTAAGTTAATATGTATAGATATGCCTCATTAATGATATTTTATTTTTTAATATAATTGAGGCAAAATAGGGAGCCATGACCCTGGCAGCTTGGTGACATGAACTTCTAAGCATTCTCTTCACACTCTGAGTCAAAATAAGTGATAAAAGTCAGTAATCATATGACTTAAAACACTGTCCGAAATGCCAGGGCAAAGGAAATTTGGACACACTTGCTCTTTTCTGTAAGGAATAAAAAGAATCTATGGGGAACTTCCTGTATTTTGAGAAGAGGGTGTGAAAGTGTATAAAACAGAAACTTTAGCAAGCATATCAGTAGGATAATTTTAGTTCAGTTCAGTTAAATCGCTCAGTCTGACTCTTTGCGACCCCATGAATCGCAGCACGTCAGGCCTCCCTGTCCATCACCATCTCCCGGAGTTCACTCACACTCACGTCCATCGGGTCCGTGATGCCATCCAGCCATCTCATCCTCGGTCATCCCCTTCTCCTCCTGCCCCCAATCCCTCCCAGTATCAGAGTCTTCTTCAATGAGTCAACTCTTCGCATGAGGTGGCCAAAGTACTGGAGTTTCAGCTTTAGCATCATTCCTTCCAAAGAAAACCCAGGGTTGATCTCCTTCAGAATGGACTGGTTGGATCTCCTTGCAGTCCAAGGGACTCTCAAGAGTCTTTTCCAATAACACAGTTCAAAACATCAATTCTTTGGCACTCAGCCTTCTTCACAGTCCAACTCTCGCATCCACACATGAACACAGGAAAAACCATAGCCTTGACTAGACAGACCTTAGTCAGCAAAGTAATGTCTCTGCTTTTGAATATACTATTTAGGTTGGTCATAACTTTTCTTCCAAGGAGTAAGCATCTTTTAATTTCATGGCTGCAGTCACCATCTGCAGTGATTTTGGAGCCCCCCAAAATAAAATCTGACACTATTTCCACTGTTTCCCCACCTATTTCCCATGAAGTAATGGGACCGGATGCCATGATCTTCATTTTCTGAATGTTGAGCTTTAAGCCNTCACCATCTGCAGTGATTTTGGAGCCCCAAAAAATAAAGTCTGACACTGTTATCCTTATGGAAATCCCCTTGTTTATTATTTGTTGTTTTTCCCTTGCTTCTTTTAATATTTATTATTTGTGTTTGATCTTTGTTAATTTGATTAATATGTGTCTGGGGTGTTTTGCCTTGGATTTATCCTGTTTGGGACTCTCTGTGTTTCTTGGAGTTGGATAATTATTTCCTTCCCCATTTTAGGGAAGTTTTCAACTATTATCTCAAGTATTTCTCATGGTCTTTCTTTTTGTCTTCTTCTTCTGGAACTCCTATGATTTGAATGTTAGGGCATTTAACCTCAGAGGTCTCTGAGGTTGTCCTCATTTCTTGTAATTATTTTTTCTTTTTTCCTCTCTGATTCATTTATTTCTACCATTCTATCTTGTACCTCACTTATCCTATCTTCTGCCTCCATTATTCTACTGTTGGTTCCCTCCAGAGTGTTGTTGATCTCAATTATTACATTACTCATTATATATTGACTCTTTTTTATTTCTTTGAGGTCCTTGTTAAACCTTTCTTGCGTCTTCTTTATCCTTGTCTCTAGGCTATTTATCTGTAACTCCAATTTGTTTTCAAGATTTTGGATCATTTTAACTATCAATATTTGGAATTCTTTATCAGGTGGATTTCTTATCTCTTCCTCTTTGGTTTGGTGGGCATTTATCCTGTTCCTTTACCTGCTGGGTATATCTCTGCCTTTTCATCTTGTTTATATTGCTGTGTTTGGGGTGGCCTTTCTGTATTCTTGCAGTTGGTGGTTCCTCTTTATTGTGGAGGTTCCTCGCTGTGGGTGGAGTTGGANTTTGGTTTGGTGGGCATTTATCCTGTTCCTTTACCTGCTGGGTATATCTCTGCCTTTTCATCTTGTTTATATTGCTGTGTTTGGGGTGGCCTTTCTGTATTCTTGCAGTTGGTGGTTCCTCTTTATTGTGGAGGTTCCTCGCTGTGGGTGGAGTTGGACGGGTGGCTTGTCAAGGTTTTCTGGTTAGGGAAGCTTGTGTCAGTGTTCTGGTGGGTGGGGCTGGATTTCTTCTTTCTGGAGTGCAATGAAGTGTCCAGTAATAAGTTTTGAGATGTCAATGGGTTTGGTGTGACTTTGGTCAGCCTGTGTATTGAGGCTCATGTTTATGTTCATGTGTTACTGGAGAATTTGCGTGGTATGTGTTGTTGGCCCTTGCGTGGTGCTTGGTTTCAGTGTAGGTATGGGGGCATTTGATGAGCTCCTATTGATGAACATTCCCTGGATTCAGGAGTTCTCTGGTGTTCTCAGGATTTGAACTTAAGCCTCCTTCTTCTGGTTTTCAGTCTTATTCTTACAGTAGCCTCAACAGTTCTCCATCTATATAGCACTGATGATAAAACATCTAGGTTAATGATGAAAAGTTTATCCACATGAAGGACATGCAGAGAGGTACACAGAGTTACATGGAGAAGAGAGGAGGGAGGAGGGAGATAGAGGTGGCCAGGAGGAGAAGAGGGGGTATCAAAAGGGGAAAGAGTACGTTAGCCAGTAATCACTTCCCTATGTGCTCTCCACAGACTGGATCCCTCAGAGATGTTCACAGAGTTATACACAGAAGAAAAGAGGGAGGAAGAAGACAGAGGTGGCCAGGAGGATAAAAGGGGGAATCAAAAGGAGAGAGACAGATCCAGCCTGTAATCAGTTCCCTAAACATTCTCCACAGCCTAGAACACACAAAGAGATTCACCAAGTTGGATGGAGAAGAAAAGGGGGAGGAGGGAGATAGAGGCTACCTGGTGGAGAAAGTTAGTTCAGTTCAGTTGTTCAGTCACGTCTGACTCTTTGTGACCCCATGAACTGCAGCACTCCAGGCCTACCTTTCCATAACCAACTCCCGGAGTTCACTCAAACTCTTGTCCATTGAGTTGGTGATGCCATCCAGCCATCTCATCCTCGGTTGTCCCCTTCTCCTCCTGACCCCAATCCCTCCCAGCATTAGTCTTTTCCAATGAGTCAACTCTTCACATGAGGTGGCAAAAGTACTGGAGTTTCAGCGTTAGCATCAGTCCTTCCAAAGAACACCCATGACTGATCTCCTTTAGAATGGATTGGTTGGGTCCCCTTGCAGTCCAAGGGACTCTCAAGAGTCTTCTACACCACAATTCAAAAGCATCAATTCTTTGGTGCTCAGCTGTCTTTATAGTCCAACTCTCATATCCATACATGACTACTGGAAAAACCATAGCTTTGACTTGATGGAA